>CM034152.1:737685586-737894914 GCA_019776745.2 Taxus chinensis | reverse complement strand
ATCACCTCCATCACCGACGAGAGAGGATAAAAGTCACCTTAAAGGATGTATATAGGATTATGTGGATTTTGATCATTGGGGAGCCACTATATTAGGCATCGTCTTCAGATGTGATGGGTCATATGGATATGGTGTTTGGGCCAACCATGGCAAAGCTGACATATCATAGTGAGGGTATCAGTTATGGTGTGATGAATGTAGTGTATCCATAGGAGACTCATCTGTCAGTGTTGATGATGGTTGGTGTCAGTAGTTTCTCCCTTCCAGACTCAGAGGGTGTGAGGTTTTGATGGGCCATGATGGGAGTCTAGAGGACATGGTGTTTGAGAGGGTTTGTTTTTCATGGGCACCAACATATACAAGGAGTTATGGGCTTATAGGAGGATATGATGATATGGTATTTTGTTTACCTATCTATTACACTGTTGGGGATATAAGCACATTATGTGCCTTCATCCACTTGGTCTAACACTATAGAGGTTGGAGGTGGGTGTATACAGGGAAGGATATAGGTGGTGGTTACGGATTTGAGAGTAGGGGAGGGTGGATGGGGTGAATCAAGATATAACATATTATTGGAGGGTACTAGATATCTTGTCACCAAAAAAGATTCTATGGAGGCCATACCTTATGTATCTAGAGTTCACATGCATGGAGGAGAAGCTGTAGGGTCTATAGATTCTGAGATTTATCCAAGGGTGTAGGGATGAGGATCACAAGTGGATACCTGTTGATCGAATCAAACGACACTTTGGCTTACATCAGGGTGCGCCCCCACCATTAGTTGAGTAACATGTAGTGGATGAGACTATAGTTGATGCTATGTATAGGATGTTGTGGAAAGGATAGTTATAGGCAGCAACAACCAGACCAGGACAACCTGTTTTGGCCACTATTATCAGTGAGAGAGACATGTTATGGGTGTAGGTTATAGGATTGTAGGCCTAGGTGACTGATTTACAGGAAAAGGTGGCCACATTACAGACACAGTTAGTAGTGGCACATGCACAAGAAGATGGCGAGAGATAGGCTACAGGACTGCATTCCTAGGTGACTATTTTACAAGCATAGGTGGCCACATTATAGACATAGTTAGTAGCAACACATGCATAGGTCGGATCTAGGGGACACATGTTTGCTCCTTCTTCACCTCCAAGGGAACATGATGGGGCATAGATACAGGGACATGGTCCATCATCACATGTATAGGTACTAGGTTAGGGTTCACAAATAGGTATTAGAGAAATTCCATCACATGTGATATTAATGGACTGATACAGATAGGTTATGGCTGAGGCTAGATATTATGAGGATTAGATTGTAGAGCTTGGTCTCCCTATTGTCAACTATGCTACCTACAAATCTCAACAAGAAACTAGTCAGAGTTCCAGCTCACAGACCCATAGTTCTTGTAGTTCAGGGAGCCTTCGTACTCATGGGAAGGGTCAATAAGAGGTGAATAGTGCACAAAGATAGAGGCCAGGTGAGGGTATAAGAGAGAGTGGCAGAGGCACTGGACCTTCTCAAGGATGATGAGATGATGGAGATTTTGATTTTTTATTTATGAATTATATATATACTGACCTACGCATTGAAGAGGTGAGTTGTAGATGATATTTTTTGAGATACTTATTGATATATGTGCATATAGTGTATTGACACACAAACTTTCCAGTATATAGATGATGGTATTTATATCTGTTGTGTTTGGTTTCATTTCCATTGTATTGTTATCATGGAAATTAGATGTAGGCATGAGTGGTAATTTTGTTATTTGGTTTCATTTATAATGTATTGATATTATGGAAATTAGCTGTGTAGACATGGTGATGATGTATGGTTTGGTTTGGGTTTAATTTCTAATGTATCGATATTATGGAAATTAGATGTAGGCATAGTTGTTGTTTGGGTTGGGTTTGGTTTATATTTCCAATGTATTGATGTTATGGAAATTAGATGTAGGCATGGCTGATGATGGTTTGGTTAGGTGTGGTTTATATTTCTAATGTATTGATGTTATGAAAATTATATGTAGGCATGATTGATGATGTTTTGTTTTAATTTCCAATGTATTGATAATATGGAAACTAGATGTAGGCATGGTTGATGATGTTTTGGTTTCGTTCACATTTCCAATATATTGATGTTATGGAAATTAGATATAGCCATGGTTGATAATGTTTTGGTTTGGTTGATTTTAAATTTCCAATGTACAAATGTTATGGAAATTAGATGTAGGCATGGTTTATGATGTTTTGGTTTGGTTTAATTTCAAATGTATTGATAGTATGGAAACTAGTCATGGGGTGGGTGAGCGGCTAGGTAAGATAGGAAAAGTTAGAAAGATCATGTAGGAGAGGAAAATAATGGTCGAGCTAACCTCTGAAGACCCCATTCCTTCAGAGTGCTTCCTACATAGCCCTTGCAAAAGGGGCCTTAGGCTGATGTAGCTCTCCCATAAGATAGGGAATAATAAGATGGTGGTAGGTAAGTTAAGATTGGGTAAGATTGGTTGTGTGAAGGTAAGGTGGGTAAGAGTGGGTAAGGTAGATATTATTTGATTTAATTTCCAATGTATGATGGTATTTATGAGAACTAGATGATGGGTGTAGGTGTGGGTGAGATGAGAATATAACCAAGATATCTAATGTTAATGGTCTTGTCGTGTTGAAGAAGTAACAAGTAGATAGAGGGGAACCAAAAAGAAGTGAAAGGATCCATAGTTCGCAAGGACTATAATGGCCATTTCAAAAAGGCTTATGAATATAAACCCCTTGAGACATAGCATGATGTATAAGTCTATGGTTGAAAGAGATGCATGATCACAAAGTGTCGCATGAGCGCCACGTCCCTTGAGTAGATAGGAGAAAATAAAAGAGGGTAGGGTGGAGTGGTTTGTTTAGCGTAACCTTGTTATGGGACAACATGTGCCTTCTGCAAGATACCCAAAACTAACACAGATAATTCCATGATGAAAATTTTGTATTTTTCTTCATTTTTTCTTGTTGTGTTTTTCTTTTTATATTCATATTTTGATCAATGTGGGAAGTATATATTAGGATGAATAGTAGTGTCTTCTTGAAGTATTCATGAAGATGATAAATGTGGGAAGCTCCAAGATAATTTTTTTTAACATATATAGATTAGTCTTATTTATATAGTTGTCCTTCAAGGGAGCATTCTACTTATAGCAGCAATAGAGAGACATAGACGTTTATTTGAGGGAATCATCTATTTGTGATAATTTTGACTCAAGGAGTAGAAATTTTGTTATCCCAAAAATTTTGCATTATTTTGGACTTGTAGTCATGAATAAGACTATAAAGGAGTATAGGCCTCTTTTATGAAGGCAAAACCATAACACGAAAAAGGTTAGCTATGAAAGATGGGTTTCAAGTGACAAATGACCATGGGATTCCATCCTAAAAAGGATGAAAAGTATCCATTAGAATCATGCCATGGGTAGGGTCGTGGTACTCATATTCAAGATAAGGTTGAATGGTGATGGATAATCACTAAATTCTATTTAAATTCTAGGTCCTTAAAAGAGGTAGGTGGAAGGAGAGTTTCACTTACGGGATGAGTATATATGAAACATAAAGTGATGTAGTACTTCATTTAAGAATAGAATGGTCAAAGATGCAAGGCATTAAGGGGCTCAGGTTCAGGTCTACCCTCAAGAGAAGATAAACAACAAGTTTCTGATCCATAGGTATGGGTGACAATATAAGGTCCAAGCCAATTAGGAAAAAACTTTCCTCGTTTACTTTTCTCATTTTTGGTATATTTGGAGGTCGTCTAGAGAATTTAAATGACGTTTGTCTAGTAGCTCAAGTTATGCCAAACGTTATTGGAAAAAATCATCATTAGAGAAGATATATTAAAGAGATATATGGAGATATTGAATTTTTACTTTGAGAGGTTGGACGACCTTTGTACCATAGAACAAAGAGAAATGTGTGGCAGTGGTAGAGGTGTGAATGTTGGTACGATAAGCCCATAAGGAAAAAGAAAGGTGCGTGTGCCAATCCTTAACAATGTCGTCAACCACTTTCATAAGAATTTTGGTGAGATTTTTGTTAGAAGATTCAACTTGACCATTTGCTTGTGGGTAATATGGTGAAGAGAAACTAAGTTGAATACCAAAGTTGTCACACAATTGGCGTAGGGTTTTATTTTTGAATTGTTTTCCACTGTCAGCGACGAGGTAATGAGGAACACCAAAGAGAAAAATGATATGATGGTTGATAAATTAGACTATTTTCTTGGATTTAGTAGAAATGAGAGGGATGGCCTCCACCCATTTAGTGTAATATTCATTCACCATAATGATCCAGTGATAAAATTGTGAGGAATTAGGGTTAGGCTCCCCAATGAGATCCAAACCCCACTGAGAAAAGGGCCAAAAGTCTATGGTGACTTGTAAGGAATGACTAGGAGTATGATGAAGGTTAGTATGCTATTGAAACTTCACACAAATTTTAACATAGTCACATCAGTCTTGGTTTAGGGTTGTCCAATAGTAGCCAAGTCGAAGGATATGCTTTGTAACAACGAGGCCACTAAAAAGTCCCCCAAAAATCCCATCATGAATTTCTTTGATGGTGTACGTAATTTCAGAACTGGTGAAGCATTGCAGGAGGATACAGTCAAATCCATGTTTTTAGAGAAGACCTCCCATGATTACATAAAAAGAGACACTTTTTAGGAAGGGTCATTGTCCATTGCAAGTGAGATCCGGAGGCAAGATTAAAAGCAAGAGGAAATCAACAAAAAATTTATACCAAATATCACATGGGTCAGTATCGTTGCTACCCAAAAAATTAAGGTTGGGGATAATATAATAAGGTGACTACAACTATTTTATTGTGACAAAAACATTTGAGTCCAAAGGTGAGGCAGGAATTTGAGAAGTAACACAAGCCATGGTATCTGCAAATTTGTTAGTGGATCGTGCAGTGGCTTGAATGAGGTAGTGATTAAACATGGTCAAAAGTAGGTTGACATGATGTTTATACTTTCAAAGCTTGTCATTACTACACTAGTACAAACCATTGAATTGGTTCATAACCAGTTAAAATTCACCAAAGATGTCAATGTATTTAACATCTAGGGAAATGGTAGCTTAAATACCTAACACAAGAGCTTCATACTCAACTATGTTATTTTCGTAGTCAAAGTCTAGTTTACAGGATAGTGGCATATGCTCACCATCAAAAGGAATGAGGATGAGCCCTGAACCTCCCCCATAGTGACATCTGGATCCATCAAAGAATAATATCATTTGATAAACAATATCCTCAGTGGAGAGGGTGGTGATAGATTCGTTAGGAAAATAAAAGTTGTATGATTGATTCCTAGAAAGAGGAGCATCTATGAGTTGATCCACAATGGTTTTTCCTTTGATATAATTTTGATGAATGAACTCCAAGTCTAAGCTTACAAGAAGCATGATCCAATGAGCTATGCGTTTGTGTTGGTAAGGTTAGGTGTACATGTAATGAAGAGGGCTCGTGTTGGTAATGAAAAATGTTTTGTGATTAATAAGGTAGTGGCAAATTTTGGTGGCCATGAAGACTACGGATAAGAAACATTTTTCAGTGTGAGTGTACCAAGTTTTGTATTCTAGAAGAGTACAACTTATGTAATAAAATGCTTATTTCCTGTGCTTCTCATCATGTTGAACGAGCATGACACCCAAGGAATGGTCAGTAGCATAAATATAAAGATAAAAGGGTTGATCATATTTAGATGGAATGAGCATAGGATGCTGAAGATGGTATTTCTTCAATGATTTAAATAATTTGTGACACTCATCATTCTAATGGAAAGAAAAGTCCTTTTTAAGGAGGTGGTGAAATAGTTGACATCCATTTGAAATTTGAGAGATGAAATGTCAGATGGATTGCAATTTTATTTCTAAGCTACAAAGTTTCTGAAATTTAGTAGGTGGAGGCATGTCAAGAATTTCCTTGATCTTAGCGGGATGAACTTTGATACTCCGTAAAGAGATGATGAAACCAAGGAGATTACCTGAGAGAACTACAAAAAAAAACTTCTTTGGTTGAAGGTGAACACAATATTGGATAAGGAGGTCAAACATAACTTTAAGAATGACCAGGTGTTCAGTGCGATGCTTGGACTTACCAAGAAGGTCATCGACATAGTTTTCTAATATGTTATGCATGATGTCATGGAAGATGTAAGTCATAATGTGCTGATAGGTAACCCCAATGTTTTTCAAGCCGAAGGGCATGATGCAATAGTAGAAGGTACCCCAAGGGGTGATGAAGGTGGTTTTGTGTTGATATTCCGAAGTGAGTAGTATTTGATTATAACTTGAAAACCCATCCATAAGAGATAACATCTCATGACTAGTTGTAAGTTCAACTAGTTGGACAATGTTTGGTAGAGGAAATTCATCTTTTGGATAGGCAAGGTTAAGGTCACAAAATTCAATGTAGATATAAAGTCCCTCGATCGCTTTTGTGATAGGAACAATGTTTTAGACCCATTGTGGATATTCAATAGGTAGGATGAAGGAAACAAACAAAAGGCATTGAATTTCTTCTTTCATAATAAGTGCAATGTGAGGAAGTATTTTACACAACTTTTGTTTCACGGGTTTAGCTTCAGGGTTTGTTATGATATTATGAAGCACGATATTATGGTCAATACCTGACATATCTCTATACAACTAAGAAAAATGTGTTGCTATGATCACAAAGAAAAGAGGTGAAAGATTCTTTTTCCAATGAGTCTAAAGATTGGCCTATCTTTAGAATTTTTGGGTCGTCCTGAGTGTGATTGCTGATTTTTATGGTAGATTCATTCAACATGGTTTGTGTGTCAAAGGGTAACAAGCTTTGAATATAAGAATCATCATCCTAACATTACACAACATTTATAAAAGGCATATCCTCATCCAACATGTCAGGATAAAGAAGAGGGAGGGAAGAGGGAACCTCGCCATCACATTGATAGGTTAGAGGTCCCAAGGAGATGGTGTTCACAAAAAAAAGGAAAAAAAGTTAGGCGGAATAGGTGAGGAAGGTGGGGAAGGATTTTCATCTTCAAGAAGGTGATTCGGGCCTTCTTAGGATGAGAATACCCAGGAAATCCAAGACCACAATTGTCATTGTGTTTCCAAGTGGTGCATGGTATAATGATTTGACAAAAAATTTCATAACGACCAAATCTGAAGCCTTTCCAGGTGCAACAGTGAAGAAAAGTAAGTGTGAAGCTGTGTTTGGTGAGGTAGGATAAGTCAGATGAAAAAGATATTATTTGGAAGGGAGGTTCAATAAAATAAGAGGAACTATTGAGCCCCCCATAGGTTAGGTTGGTACAAAGGTGGGGAGGGGCGTATGATATGACCTATCCTATAGGATGATTATAACATGGGTATTGGTGTAGTTTTCTATACTCCTAAGGAGAAAGGAATGTGTTGATGCTGAAGAGGTGGTATTCTCTGAGTGTGAGGTGTTGAAAAACACCTATAAAGGGATCTATGTTTGGTACTTGGGTCACAATTATATATGAGATATTTGAATCCTGAGAAGATGAGGCATTAATAGAGGCTAGAATAGGAGGGTCGATAGGTGGCTTAGATGAGGAAAGTAAAGTGGTAGATTTCGTAGATGCCTTAACTTGAATTAGACCATCATTTGGATGGTAAATCATATTACATGTTTTGAAGGGAGAGGGATCTACCTGAATGCTGTAAGGTCCCCTTTCATATTAAAATTTTAGGCAATGGTGAAGGGTGGAAGGTACACAAGCCTTGGCACAAATCCAGGGATGACCTAGCAACATGTTATACTGGAACTCTCCTTCGAGAATGAAGAAGAGTTCAGGAATAGTTTGGGGTCCCACACAGATGTGGAGGACAATGGTGCCAAGGGTAGTGGTCATGAAATTGTTAAAATATCAAAGCATGATGGGGTTTCTAGACATACAATTGGCTGGTATGACTATTTTTTCATAGGCATGAGAAGAGATGATGTTGATGCTAGTGACCCCATCAATCATAACACGTTTAAAACTAATATCATTGATGTAAGTGGAGATGAAAAGAGTAGGATCAGGATCATCAAGTTGTGAAGGGGAGATATTTGATTTGGAGAAATTAATGGAAGCAATCTGATGAGGGGTAATGAGAGCGGCGGTAGGTGAAGTGTCATTGGGTGGAACCTTGATGGATTTCAGGACCTCAATGAGGGCCTGACGTTGAGAATCATAAGTTTTAATCAAGTCATATAAAGAAGTCTTCAATGGGGACTGGTGAACCCATTTGATCATTAAATGATGTGTAACCCCAGAAGAAGTAGGTGATGTTGTCCCAAGGATGGTTATCTTGGGGGGAGGTGTAAGTGTAATGGTAGGTGAAGGTGAACTAGAAGGGTTACAAAAATTTTCCTTTCCTTTTCCTTTCACATGTTATGACCGAGTGGCTACATGTATCATGTTAATTTCAAAGATAAGAGGAGTATTGGTGAGGGAATTTTTCAGGTGGAATTTTTTTTGAATTCCTTGCCAATGCTCTGGGAATCTAAGTCCCATCTACTTAACCAGCTGCAGTTACCGTGTATGCATGCATGAAAAATCATGGATTTATTTGGTGGCCTTTCAACTGAGGATCCAACAGGGGCACTCCACTAACCTTGCGGTAAATGCTTACAGTTATATGCAAGGGTGGAAATTTTCTATGAAGGTGGGAAAGTGAGTGAGAAAAGAGGTAGGAGAAATAATGTTGCAGGTAGAAAATCAAATTCCTGCACACACTAGTTAGAAACTTCAACACATGCATTCATGAGAAGAAACAACCCTGTAAATGGAAACAAGATGAGATAATATTGAGAACTCAAAGTTTCTAAAATCTCCTAATCGAAGAGGCTACAAAATCATTCTTCTTGCATTGATGCTTAAAAAAAGATTGTACATAATGTGGGAATGGAAGAAATTTGAAGAATGGAGGAAAGTAGAAGAAAATTGGCTATCTCCTTTGCTTTCTCTAGGTATAATGCACTCTGGAGTTTACAAG
The DNA here is from genome assembly GCA_019776745.2 of Taxus chinensis. Classification (NCBI taxonomy): domain Eukaryota; kingdom Viridiplantae; phylum Streptophyta; class Pinopsida; order Cupressales; family Taxaceae; genus Taxus; species Taxus chinensis. The sequence goes on along the minus strand of CM034152.1, from coordinate 737,885,871 downwards.
ATTAATCACCAACCCCTTACAATGGTGTGAAGAAGCCATTAAATATCTTGTAAGAAATGATTATAAATTTTTCTTTGTTAGCAAGAAACGGTTTATAATCTTTTCAATCCTTCACGTCTGTTCAGATTATTGATTCACAAAGAAACGCCAATGGTGAGAAAAACCATATTTTCCATAATGCAGTTGTTACACTCATTTTGTCAAATTTTAATTTGAACCATTCATTCTTGCATTTGAAACTTTAAACCAGAGTCATCTCACGTGGGAGAAATTTACTGGAGTGGGTGTGGAGGATGCATTTTGCATTTTGTGACTTTTGAAGAAATGGTGTTTTGGAACATTTTGGCCCACTCTCCTACTTTTGATATGGTATTGACACGTGGCATTACTTGAGTGGAGATAGAATTGTAGGTCACTTTTATAATTTTAAATTTTTTCAATGCAGACTCAAAAATACAAATTTCTTTACCAACCTGCCTCCTCGCTTTGACCTTTTGATGCAGGCTTAATATTTCACTTTTTACCAGGCTTGGGGGGGGACTACAGGTCACTTTTTAACTTCAATCCCCTTTAGTGAAAAAGCCTCAAAACCTCAAAATTCTCCGTAGAAACCCGCTTCCTTGCTTTGACTTTCAATGCGGGCTCAACATATGATTTTTTCCTCATAACATGATCAGAGCTACGGGTCACTTTATGAATTTTAGTCCTTTTTTAAAAAAAGGCTCAAAAACACAAAATATATTTCCAACAGCCTACCTATAATTAGATATGTCCATGTACCCATGGATAATGGGGCCAAAATTTGATGCGGAAGAAAACGTCTGTCATTCATGACTATGGAAAAAATGCAGAGAAGAAGAAAACTCCACCATTTCATGCTCCCGATTTTCAAATTTCTTTCACAAACCAAGGGATTGAAAAACAATACAAGGTTTTACGATCCATGGCCATAGAAAGATTGAAAATTTCATTCAAATGAGGACAACAATAAAAATGTTCATGTGTCTCGACAGGAAAATAGAAAATTTATTAAAACGTGTAGACTAGAGAGTTTAAACAACTTCAAAGCATGAATTTCTCTATCTTTTCAGACTTCCAAATTTACTTGAACACTTATGGAGGGAATGAGCTCAAAATTTTTGAATTTGAATTAAAAAATAAGGGGGGGTATTTTGAGGGTGATAATAGTCTAGCTCTAGCTTAGGGACATGACATGGACTGAGCATAGTGAAGACATGACATGGGAATCCAGAATCTCAATCTCTAGACCCTGTAATTCGTTGACCAGTACCTTATCCATTGGGCCTTGCAGATTCATATACAACTTTGAGAAAGAAATATCAAAAGAAGGAAACATGCAAGCACACAATGGGAAGGAAACACACGATATGCAATAGAAGGGGAAACAAAAGCACACAACAGAAAGGGAAACACACCTATGGTACAAGGCGGGGGAAAAACCTGCTTTCACTGATGATACAATTTCAAGTATTACCCACTCTAAGGAAATTCCAGTGGCGTTCCATCCAAATATGAGAGAAGAAAAGCATTCTCACTGCAAGCTTCATGAATCTAGAATGGGCCGAGCCATAATGAATCAAACTTTCCATGGCTGCCTTTTGGTTCTCTTCTCTTGTCCCATAGCAGGATGAAGTCTCCAAACTTTGAATTCTCTTTCCTTGGCCTTCTTATCAAAAATATTCTTTACTTTCAATTGGTGCTCCTTAATGTGATCCACCACTTGGAGTCTATTTTCTTCTAGCTTCTCAAGAAAGAGGATCCTCTTGTCAATGGAATCCTTGTACTGACCATCTTCTATTGCCTGTAGCAGCTTGAGAGTTGGCATCTTGATCATGAGAGGAATTTTTACTTCAACTCAAGACAATAGTTGGAAAGGTGACATGCCTATTGCCTTCTTGGGACTGATCCTATCCACCCATAATGCATTGTACAACCTTTTGTGCCAATTCCTTTTATTCTCATTTACAAGCTTGCAGAAAATCATCACAATATTCTTATTTCTTGATTTGACATGTCTATTTCCTTGTGGATAGTATTCAGAAGAATGAGATAGCGATATTTCATAGCTATAGAAAAAATTGGTCAGCTCTTTTGAAGAGAAATAGGTAGTATTATATTCTATAATCTTTTTGTTGCACTCCAAAATAGACTATGATATTATCCTTGATGAAGTTGCATATTATTTAAGTGTTGGCTTGTTTGGCCAGAAATGGCCTCCACCCATTTGGTGAAGTAGTATATTGCTGTGAGTACATGGGTGTTCCCCACACTTGATTGAGTGTTTAGTACACCAATGAAGTCCAACCCCCACTTTTTAAATGGTTATTCAATAACCACATAGGCTTGAGTGGTAATGCAGTGAATTATGGTCTTCCAACATGAATTGTTGGCATGTTTTGCATTTAGAAACCCAATCTTGAGTTTCTGCAAAGATGGTGGGACTAATAATACCTTCCTAGGAAGGATCTTGGGTGTAGTTACCATTGGTAAAAAATTTCCACCACATGCTTGGTCATGGTATGCTTTAAGAAACTTTTCTTGTTTCTCTTTATCTAAGCACTTGAGGAAACAACCATCTAGGACTCTTTTGTAAAGCACATAATTCTAGATTATAAATTTAGCTACCTTTAGCTTTAGTATTCTCCTTTGATTATAATCAAGATGGGGAGGGCATTCTCCATAAGCTAGGTAATAATGAAATATCAACATACCTGTCATTAGTAGTGTTAACAAAGAGAACATCTGGGTTGTCTTCTGAACAAGTTGACGAAAGCGTAGCTTTCTTTGCCATGTTAAACTTTGAGAGTTTCATCTTCAACAATCAACTTGCACAAGCCATTTCCCATTACCATATTAGATGGGTCAAATATCCAAGTCATATTCTTAAGTCATTGCAAACCAATTTCATCTTTTAGCTTTAGGATACTTGCTGTGTCAAGATGAACTTGATTGCATTTCCTAGTGACTAACACTATCGTATTGGAATTAAGGATGTAAAACTTGAAAATTTTATAGAGCCTTGACCACTACATAGGTATGGTTCTCCAATTGGTCTTTATTTTAGCTCATGCTTTTGCAAAGTACAACTCATGAACGCAATATGTGCTTCCATGCCTTCATGATTTTTCTGAATGAGAATGGCAAAGAGTGTATGTTCTGATGCATAACAATACATGATAAATTCTTTATCAAAATCTAGAGATATAAAAGTCGGAGCCTTAGCAATGGATTTCTTGATCTCTTCGAATGCTGTCTTTCACTTCATTTTTCCATTTGAATTTTTCTTGTGGTTTCATCATGGAAGTGATGTGCTTCGTCAACTCAGCAAACTCAGGCACAAAACGACGAAGAAAGTTCACCTTTCCGAAGAATGAATGAACTCCTTTCTTGCTTGTGGGCAGGGCTAATGCTTGAATGGATCTAATCCTCTCAGGATCAATGTGTGCTCCATGTTTATTTCACAATGTGCCCTAATAACTTGCCTTCTGTGACTCCAAAAATGCACTTTTTTGGATTTAGTGATATGCCATGTTTCCTACACCTTGCAAGTACCTGTTCCAAGTGATAGATATGATCTCCCCTCTTCTTTGAAAATACTATGAGATCATCAAGATATATGACAATGCAATGCTTCAGATCTTTGAAGGCCAAATCCATCACCCTTTGGAATGTAGCTCCTGCATTGATTAGGCCAAAAGGAATTCTGTACTGTAGGCAAAAGTGCCCCAAGGTGTTGTAAAGGTTGTCTTGGTGCGGTCATCCTCTACCACTTTGATTTGATTATATCCTGAGAATCCATCAAGTAATGAAAACATTTTAGATCCAGTGATTGCTTGCAGGATATGGTCCATGATAGGAAGAGGATAATTGTCCTTTAGTGATGCTTGGTTCAGGTTGCGAAAATCTACACATATCCTTATTTCACCATTCTTCTTCCACACTCACACAATGTTAGCCACCCACGTTGAATGGTGGATGGGAAAGATGATCCTTGCATTAAGCATCTTCATTACCTCCTCCTTGATGGTATCAACAATATTTGGGTTGTACGGCCTTTGTTTCTGCCTGAAGGGCTTAACACCCTGCTTCAAAGGAATTGAGTGATGCATTTCCTTTGGCTGGAAGGATTTGAGTTCATCATAAGAGTAGGCCAAGACATATGACTATTTCTTGAGTAATGCAACAAACCTTCTTTTTTCTTCATGTGAGAAACATTTTCCAATATTGACCATCCTTGGCTCCTCTGGGGTACCAATGTTTTCTTTATCAAAATCAGCTGGGTACAATGAGAATATTTACTTTTCTTTCTCTTGAATAAATCTATCATGTTTGTCAAAGAGGTCTTCTAAAGAGACTAGGCATTTGGGAATTTTGTTCCCTTTCAATTTTATTACTCCTTCATCATCAATCCCTTCAATTCCTTCTTTCTCTTCTTTGGGGAATTCTTCTCGGTGTGGATTTTCACCTCCTTCAAAGAAGAGATTATTGAAATTATCCCTTTGCTCTAAAAAGGCTAGAATTTGGTTATCATCATTGAAGACTTGCCAATGATTTACATTGTCTGGTACACTAGGCCTGAATACCATTTCAATGGTCACTTTGTCTTTACCAAAAGAAGGATGAGGTGTCACTAGGGAAGCTGACACTGCAAGAGAATCAGCCTTTTCATTATGTTCCCTTGAATAGCTTCAATGGAAAATGCATCAAAAGATTCAATGCAGTCCCACACTCTATTTCTGTAATGCCAGAGTCTTGGATTCTTCACCTGATATTGTTGGTGGACCTACTTTACTACAACCTATGCATCACCTCAAAATCTCAGTTTCTTGATTCCCATGTCCTCTGCTGCACTCATGCCTTAGAGTAGTGCTTCATACTCTACAGTGTTATTTGTATTATCAAATTGCAGCTTGTAGGAAAATGGGTACAACTCATTGGAAGGAGAGTACAATACTACACCAGCTCTTGAGCCCACACTGGAATGACTACCATCAAATTCCATTGTCCAAATTTGATCTTCCTCTTCCTCCATGAGAAGTGGAAATTTATCCTCTTTTCTTTGATGTGAGGAAGTAGTTTCCTAGCCCACAATCTTGAAAGAGAATGTTTGCTTTCGGATCATCAGACTTTCATACTGTGAACTTCATCTTTCTTACTGGTAGAAACTTCTTCATCTCACCTTTTACTGGATAGTTACAGATGACCAATCCATTTTTATCTCTCCACCCAGGTCTCTGTAGAAACTCCTACTCAATAGCATACCAAAGGATGTTGGGATGTTTACTACCAGTATGGTTAGGAGCACCTTCTTGTCTGGAAAATCAGCTAGTGCTACCTATGCATATTTGATTCTTCCTACCAATGGCACTTGTTTGGATTCCATTGAGTAGTAGGTGCCATTTACCTAGGTCAAGGTGAGGCCTAGAGAATTTTTAACTTTGGCTGGCATCACATTGTCTGAGGCTCCAGAATCTATGATACAATTATTTAGCTAGAAGCCTTTAATGAGGAGTGACAGGTAGAAAGGTTCAACCCTATTCGTTTTGGAGGCACTGAGGGCTAGCATGTTTTTGGGAAGGTGGTGTGGATGGTGTGGGCAGTAAGCATTTAGAATTAGGACTCGAGGATACATGGTTACCACCACGAACTGTATTAATGAACCTATCAAACTGGGCAGGGTGTGTTTTTAGGTATTCTATTTCTGAGAGTTGGACTTTGGTTTTGCTTGCATGTTCCACAAAGTCAAATGGGGTTATGGTGAGTGAGGAAGAGGTTCTGGAAATGGAGGAATATTTACATGGTAGAGGCTTTGCTACTTTGGGTGTTGAATTCTCCTTTTCGGGTTTAGACAATTGGCTTGGAAGGGGGTGAGGGTGTAGCTTTTGATTATCACCTTAGATGTTTTTGCAGGAACAAAATTTAAAGGAGAATTGTTCTTATCCCCGCAAATTTTGAGCTGGGAGAAGAATTAGATGAAGTTGCTTGGCATAATAGCATGATCCTCTGACAACCATAGTGAGTCTATTTTTTCTTTGGCCCGTACTCCATAGAAGGTGGTAATGGTGATCCTCTACTAATGATTTTATTTTGTGTGACCTCTTGGAGGAGAATCTTCATTTATTCTTCTAATCTTTTACCAAACTGTCGTTGAGGATGAAGCACCTTTCTTGGATTGCGCACAAGTGAAAAATCACATGAGAAACTTGGAGCTTCTTCATGATCAACGTACTCAACTATGCCATTGTGCATATCAAATTCCTCGACCTCAAGATAGTTTTCATAGTCTTCCATATTTTCTTCCTCAGTTTCATCAATTTTTTCTTCCTCCTTTGGCTCTTTGGTGTCACAGATGGCATTGATAAAATGGTGGTGCTTCAAGAGAAAGCCAACTGAGGAGGTGGAGATTAATCCTGGGCCTATAAATTGGAGGGGACACATGGTTTCCTTGAATCATTCAGTATTGTGATCGGGAGATAGATGCTTCTTCAAGGGAAACTAAGTCATTTTTCCCCCTTTTTGGAACATTGGATAAAGTGATGAAACTGAGTTTTAATTCTGACCCTTTTGCTTTCCACATTTAGGCCTTTCAGAACAACGGGCCTTACTGGAAAGGATTAGATCATCATCAGTTTCTATTTGCAAATTGAGTCCTTGAGCTTCCCTCAATGTTCTTGGTTGGGTTCTTCTAAGGAAGAAACCTACTTTTGATGGAAAGGCGTTGATGAATTTGAATCTCTTCAAATAATTGTTCAAGAGGCACTAGATACTTGAAATTGTAGGGTCTTATCACTCATCTAAATCAGATGGTACACATGTGTCCTAATTGACTGGTACAGGTCTCTTTCGCAAGGTGTACCAATTGGAATCAAAAGGCCGTGACAATATACACTTTATCCTCCATGAACCTGTTCAACCTCCATGTGCTTTGTTATATCCTCCCCCCCAGGTTCTTGTCATTTTAGTTTGGTAACGAAACTGCCACCATGCCTGGGCGGCGGTCTCAACTTTGCCACCCAGGTACAAGGCGACGGTCCACAAAGACTCAGAAAAATGCACTGCATAGGGGTTGGTTTTGTAACACCATTAACAAGACCACAGCAGATCGCATAAATGTAAATCTTAGATGCTCTTCATGGATGCTTTCTTCATCCACTTTGGCTTCTCATGTAAGTTTTTTCTTGCTCCTCTATGAATAGTGCATTTTTGGTTTGTTTGGAGCCAGTAAAGGACCGTAAATTTTGATCCTCAGAATGGATTTTATTAGGCCTACTGGCAATAAATGATCACATTCACGAAAAATTATCAGTAATCAGCCAGCTTGTATTTCAAGTGGTTAAAATGGCTGGAAATGACAAGACCACATCAATTCTCTTAAAATCATGAGATTCGCTTTCTAAAGTAATCATGCTTAGAACACCTGATCAATATTCACCTGTTTTAAACTTCTAGTTTTCATCAGTTGGTCTTTGAGAGGTCATGTAATCTTTTGCTTCAAAATCATTGTCCATAACTCCATACAATCAGTTTAGCATAGGAATTAGCTTCTTTTCTTGGGGAATCCATTAAAGTATGGATGTACACGATTGTTTAAGTCACATGGATAGATTTTGAAACTATAGGTACAGGGGATGTGTAGTTTTCTCACAATAATGTTGTAAGTTTACGAATGCTAAGGCAATTGCATAGTCAAGCTCTGTTCACTTGCGTTATTTCCTCTCCTATCTCGCATCTGTATTCTGTCTCTGCCATTGTTTGAATACCGATCTTCTGTTGCATTCATATACCGAAACTCTTGGGTTCGTGGGACATGCTGGAATCAATAGATCACACTGAGGTCTGGATTTGCGATCTCATTGATCCTAGATTCTACATTGTTCTGTAAATCAATGGTTTGAGCTCAGGGACGATTCTCTGGCCTAGTCCAATTCTAGAATCGTTAATTATTTTATTTTCAGGGATCTTGTCTCGATATTCTTCCATGAAGCTATGGTGGATTGATAGTCTTTTGAGAAACTGAAATTCACTCCACTTCTACGTAGGATCAAAAGTCTGATCTAATTCAAAATGTTTTCTGCTTATCTTTAGGATAAGGGATCACAACCACAAATAGGCAGGGACTTGTTGCGGTCCCGGTTACTATGGTTTTTATTCCCACTAGATCCAGTTCTGAAACCCTTTTATAGATATACCAGCTAGTCGTAAGCTTTTAATTTCAGCTTGACAATACATCATTAGAAAGGTACAACAGCTGTGCTATGCTTGCATAGTGAGGCCTTTGTAATCAGGCGATATTAATATTAGTTCTTGGGAAGTTGGTGTGGATTTTGTAGGGTGTCTAATCCAGCGTCTAGGATCTGTGAGAATATAAGGTTGCACACCCGCACTATTTTTTCTGCTTCAACCGAACCTTCCCACAGTGGGCATATGGCTGTATTTTCTAGGGTATTCTAGACGTTTGGCTGATTTGAGCAAAATAGATGCGCTTGGTCGTTTCGATGTTTAACAGAAGTCAAAATGGGGTTATGGTGAACAACTGAAGAGGTTCCGAAATGTTTGGAAGACTTGTACATCCTACAGGTTTTGGTCAAACTTTCACGTGTAACTGCTAGACTACCTTGATAAAACATTGGGCTGAGGCACAATTGGCTTCGAAAGAGAGAATTCATTGGGTTGTAGCTCCCGTTTGGTCATCCAAACCTTAGCATGTAATTGCACGGGAACAAACTCATCAAAGTAGAATACTAGCAACTTATGAGCATATAAGAATTTCCAGAACTTACTTGTATGGTAGGCATGATTCCTGAGAAAATCAGATGATTTAAGTTTTTAAATATTGCCAACTGAAACTAAGGCATACGATTAAAAGGTGGTAAGAAGGAGTGATCTGATTTGTCTGATGATTTTATTTTGTGTGACCTCTACAAGGACGAATAACTTCTGATCCCCAAGATTCTCGATCCTTTACCTCAAATCAGTTGAGGATGAAGCATTTCCTAGTTGTGAACGCTGGTAAAAGATCAATCACCACAACCTCCCTGGCAGATATCTTCATCAGTAAATCATCTTCTCAACGTGATTAAACATAGGCCATTGTGCATATCTAACTTCCTTCTGAAAGATAACCATCCATTTCGCACAAATCCAGTAAGCCGCCTATCCGACCATTGTGTCATCTTGTCCTGGAGATATATACGAAGCTCTTCAGGTCTCTGTCCTCACGTGGTGTCCATTGACAACCGTGAAATGCTTTGATATCAACAGATGATGAGGTATTTGGATTGGACCTTGCCTCCAAAATGCAGACAGTTTAGTTTCCGGATAGGAGAGGGATTATGCACAAGAGTACAGATCTAGGAGGGCCTATGCAATTGCCTTCAAGGCCTACTGCGAAGTCATTCCATTATTTCCAGAACATATCTGAGGTATGAAGTTTGAAAACTTCTAACCCTTTAATGATTACCTTTGGGCCATTCTACTCCAATAACATTAATCATCATTGATCTGCACCGGTTGTCTTGACACTTACCTAACAGTAACTTGGTTGGGTAAAACAAACCTGAAGAAACTATGCTACCAATCTCATGCAAACTGTTGATGGCCATAGTACTTCCAACATAAAATTCAGGAGTGCACCACATCATCAGGGATCCTTCCTATCACTCTTTTGTATCTTGCTACAAAGTCTGGATCATTGACTTAGAGGTTTCTTTCTTCATTTGTACCAATTAGACTCAATGAGATCCTGACAATCTTCTGATATCCTATGGTCTTGAACCTGTGTTCAAATGCACTTCTTATATCTTCCCAACAAGTGACAAACCTTGGGGGTTAGCATGTAGAACCATTTGCATGACAACTTTCATCTTAAGTGAATCCACAAAGAGTCAAAGATGACACATATTCATCCTCAACACCTAATCACACTACAAGCAGTGATAAATTTTTCTACATGCTCTTCAGGGGAGTTGAGAACCATCCCGTCTCAATTTTGGGAAGTTTTTGCTGGTGAGCCTCTTTGATAGCTCATGGAGTGGTTGAGCAAGACACCAGTGGACGCGGTGTTTCCTCCCCATGAGTACATTAGGCGGCGGTTATAGGCCTCCCTGTGTAGGGTGATCAGACCGTTCACACTCATGATCACTGATCCCCCATTCTATTTATGTTTCTAGTCTTCCACCTTGCTAAGGGGGCATGGCTTGATGTTGCTACTCTTTCATCTGCCTCGGCTTAAAGTCTCTCTGATTTCTTCGAGTTGAGCTCTTATTTCTTTCACTCGGCTTCTCTCTCTTTCTTTAGCTTCTTATTACAGTCTCTTACAATCAGTGAAATACAAGGTTCTCATTGATGTATGGAAATTCACCATCCAAAGGATTGGCAACAATCAAGTTCCCAACGTGATCATTGCTTGAAAAGGAAGCTTCTGGATTCCGAGTATCTCTTGCTCTCCTTTGAAGTTCCTCAAAAATCTAGATCAATTTTTTCATCCTTGACTCTATGTAGTTGGGTGTATCTTCTATCTGTCAAATTGAAAATCCATGCTCTTCTTTGATGGTGCTGGAATTTTTCTTTGCCTCTCCAATTCAGTAAAGTCGTATTATTCTTCAAGGTCCAAAATTCTCATGGCAATGAAGTAGTGATTGTGCACTTTGTCTATTATTCCAGATAGCTTCCCTCAAATTCTGAAGCAACGTTCTTCTTGGATCATGTGAAGATAAATTTAGGTCTCTCAAGCATGAGGGTTTCCATCAAAATAGCCATGATTTGAATCCATGTGGCTCACATAGCCATTCAAATTCCATAATATTTTTCTCTTTTTTGAACTTCAAAATCCATTTGACCATATACAGTCCACATTAACATTAAGTGTGCAGATGCATAAACTCAAATCTACCAGATGAAACATGAGAGAGAACCATAGAAAAAAGATATAAATGGTGAGGAAACCCTCTGGGAGAAGAAAAAATTTGTGAATTCCTTACTGCTCTAGGAATCTAAGTCCCTCTACTTAACTGACTGTAGTTTCTGTATGTGCACTGCATGAATAGATTTAGATTTATGTGGTGGCACTTTTGACTGACGATCCAACAGGAGCACTCAAATGACCTTGCAACAACCATTCTTGATAGATACTTGCAAAAGAGAATCCTATGAATCTGAAACATGGGAAATGGAGTGAGAAAAGAGGTAGGAAAACTAATGTTACAGGTAGAAAATCCCAAATTCCTACTCCACACTAGTTAGAAACCCTCATACACATGCATTCATGAGAAGAAACAACCTCTACAAATGGCAACAAGTCAAGATTCAATAAGATTGCGAATTCAAAGTTTCTAAAATCTCTTCATCAAAGAGGATACAAAATACTTCTTCTTGTATTGATGCTTAAACAAAGAGTTGTACATAATGTGAGAATGGAGGAAATTCTCCCTCTCTCAGAAGGGAGGGAAATTTTGAAGAAAATTGGCTATCTCGTTTTCTCTCTCAAAGTACAATGCATACTCGGAGTTTACAAGATCAATTATCAATGACCAATACAATGGTGTGAAGAAGCCATTAAATATCTTGTCAAGAAACATTATAACTTCTTCCTTGTTAGCAAGAAAACGGTTTACAATCTTTTCAATCAAGCTTCACGTCCATTCAGATTCTTGATTCGCGAATAAACACCAATGGAAAGAAAAACAAGAATTTTCCATAATGATCATCCATTACACTCATTTTGTAACTTTATAATTTTAACCATTCATCTTACCTTTGAAACTTTAAACTAATTCATCCATGTGGGATAAATTTATTGGTGCAAGCTTGGAGGATGCCTTTTGCATTTTGTGACTTTATAGAATTTGACATTGTTTTTATCATTTTGGCCCAAGCTCACCCACTTTTAATATGGTCTTGACACGTGGCCTTACTTGACTGGAGACAAAGTTGTGGGTCACTTTTATAATTTTACCTTTTTTCAATGCAGGCTCAAAAACACAAATTGCTCCACCAACCCGCCTCCTCACTTTGACCTTTCAATGACGTGGGCTTCCCACATTTGAATTTTTAAAACTCATAACATGATCGGGGGCTAACTAGGTCACTTTATGAACTTTAAGCCCATTTAATAGGAAAAAGGACTCAAAACCTCAAATCTCATCTACCAACCCACTTCCCCCTCTTTGAATTTCAATGCAGGCTCAACATTTGAAAATTTTTCCTCATAGCATGATCAGAGCTGCAGGATCACTTTATGGCTTTTATCCCTTTTTAAAAAAAGGCTCAAAAACAATAAATATACTTGGCCATCCCACCTCTAATTATATATTTCCATGTACCCATGGATAATGGGCCCAAAATTTAATGGGGAAGAAAATGGCCCGTCAAGTCACGACTGTGGAAAAAATGCAGAGAAGAAGAAAACTCCTACCATTCAAGAACTAACCTGATTTTCAAATTTCTTTTGTGAACCGAGGAATTAAAAAAAATACAAGATTTGATGATCCATGGCCATGGAAATATTGAAAATTTCATTCAAATGAGGACAACAATAAAATTTTGACATGTCTAGATAGGAAAATGAAAAATTTATTAAAACGTGCAGACTGGAGAGTTTAAACAAATTCAAAGCATGAATTTCTCTATCTTTTCATACTTCCAACTTTACTTGAACACTTCTAGAGGGCATGAGCTCAAAATTTTTGAATTTGACTTAAAAAATGAGGGGGGGATTTTAATGGCAACAACAAGGAGGAAAATAGGGTTTTTGAGCCTTACCTTTATCCCTAGGTGGATGTGAAGGGAAAGATTGTAGAATGTGTTTAGGACTAGGTTGTATGGCAATGAGTGAAGAAAGAATGGAATCCTTCTCCAACAGATCATCTTCTTTGAAGAGATCATCGGAATCAAAAAGTTGAAGGAGAATGTTTTTAAGGGCCTTAATACTCTTGAAATCATGCCCTGGTGAGTGATGATAAGCACAATTTCTTTTATCAAACCCTACTAGTTTAGGTTTGAGAAGATCATAGGCTTGATAGGTAGAAGTGATATAACAAATGTCTCTAACAAATGAGAAAGGATGTAAGATTAGGATCCTGCCAAAGGATCACAATGAGAGGTCAAGGTTGTCTTGGGTGAAGGGGTAAGTGACCTTTATGAGAAGGGCAAGGTGAGAGGTAGGTAGTGAAGGCTTGGGTTTGGGTTGTTCCTTCTTAGGTAAAGGAAGAGGAACAATGCGGTAGGGTGAAGGAAAATTAAAAGGTGTAGGTATTTGAGTAAGCCAAGGTGAAAGTGTGGGTGTTGGAAAGAGTGAGGGTAAAGGTAATGAATAATGTGTGGGCAGAACAAGAGGTGAAGGTAAGGGTATAAGTTGTCATACATTGGGTTTTCCTTGGTAAAGGGGTAGGTTAACCAAGGTTGAAGGATGTGGGCCCAATATCGATGGAAAAGGTGAAGGTGAGTGAGAAGGTGTGGGGGATATTGGGGTGTGAGCCCTAAGAGGGTGGGTCTTCCTTTTAGGTGTCGAAGTAGATTTTGTGATTAGTGGTGAAGAAGTTGACAAGTATAGCTTCACATGGGGGTGTAACAGACTTGGTACTGGTAAAACCCGTAAGGGGTAGTAGTTTTTTTAGTAGATGTATGCCTGAGTGGAGGAGATGCTGATGAAGAAGATGGTTCAGGCATAATAGCCTTAGTTGGTTTGAAGATATTTGGATATACGGTCGAGATATCAAGGGAAGACATTTGCATTTGTGTGGAAATGGGGATTCTAAGGCAACCTTAGATATTAGTGTAATTGATGTACTCCAATTAGTCAACTAAATGCGAGAAGGGTTTTGGAGTAGGTGAAGAAGATGATGACTTGGTGTTAAATCCCATGAAGATATCTTAGAACCATGAGATAGGGAAGGTCTTAGCCTCTGACTCAGTGGGTAAGAGTGAGGTAAGAAGAGCGATGGGATCTTTGAAAATCTTCAGAGATGTATCACCAATAGGAAGAGTACATATAATTGGATCCTTTATGAGTTGAGGGGAAGAAAATTGGGTAATGTAGACTCCTCTACAGGTAGAGATGATGATAAGGTGGGTTCCTCTATGGGTAGAGGAATATGTACTGTGTGAAAAAATCAATGATAGACTCGTCATCATATTTGTAAATAGAATATCAATATGTGATAGAGATGTTTCGATAAATGTTTATCAAAAAGTGATTGAGAAAGGTCTATGCCAATTGATTAAAGGAAAAGATTAAGTGTTTGGGAAAAACACTGTACCAATCTAAGGCAAGTCCCGACAAGGACATGGGAAATGTCTAAAGGAAAACACATCATCGTGGCTTATTAGGTAACCAGAGTGTCTAAATGAACACAAGTGTTATTGTGGGTCCTCCTTACTATTGAAGCGGTTAAATTTAGGTAGCTCCCATTGTATGGGATATGGATGAATATGTATAGAGGGATGGATGGGTTCATTACAAATCTCATCATACTTTAAGACATTATGGGACCCAGAAACTAAGGCCTCAAGTGTCTTTATTTTAACCATCTTCATTTTAATGAGATCCATGGTGGGGTTTTGACTGAGGGATGCCCCGTGAGGTATAAGGGGCTTGATAAGATGAATGTTTTGTATAAGGCATACTAGTATGTGGTGGTGCCGAGTACATGAATTGAGACATAGGTATGTAGGAAGTAGTGGACAAGGAAGGCATATACCCGGAATATACCTTTGAGGTAATGGGTTGGTTTGACTTAAGGGGGGGGGGGGGGGGAAGTAGGAGGGGCTTGTGGAAATATCCTCATGGCAATGGGTGGAAGTGTTTGGGGAATAGAGACCACCAAATTCTGAAATGGAGTATAAGATGTCAACACAACCGGTGGTTATGTAGGGATAGGTACATAAGATACTGATGATTATATAATAGGGGCAGTGGATATGGGTATTGTAGATATCAATGGGAGAGAATATTTCAAGCATATAGAGGTTACGTGAGAAGTAGGTGGTTTTGAACTAGGATTAGGAAATGCTAGAGTAGTTTGGGTGGTCATATTAACATTCCCCAATATGGCAGAGATGGTAGAAATGGTGGGCATGGAAGTGAGAATTTCATAAAGGGGCTGACCTGATGAGTCACGGGTGGAAGAAGTAGTAAGCTAATGTTACAAGGCCTTGGTGTTAAGATCAAGGAATCTAGTGAATTCCTCATAACCCATGGGTACGTTCATAGGAGAAATAGGATCCATTAGAGATGAACTTGAAGGCATCAAAGGGATAGAAGGAAAAGGTATACAACTTGCATGGAAAGAAAGATATCACACCTGTTGGTGAGTCCAAACCATATGGAAGGATGGAAAAAATGTACTCTGGGCTCTGTAAAAATGAAAGAAACTCAGAAAAAAAACTTTTGGAAAATGTATGGAAGGTGAAATTAACTCACTGTTTTTGACAGAAAATAAAAAAACATAGAGACTGATACCAGTTACTAAACCGATACCAATAGGTATAATAACCGATTTCAGTTGCTAAATCAATGCTAGTAGGGTAGATTAGTTCTAAACCTAAGAAATTTAAAAATTATATGCAATATTTTGGTCAAAATAAGATGAGAACTAGGTTATATATATCAATTCTAGTCTAATACATTTATAAAATCAGAATTAACTAATTTTAATGGGCCGAGTATGAAAAAGAAAGAAAAGTGATGAAATATGATATCACATCTCAAATCAAAGAAGACAAGAAAGAAAGTCACAAATCCAACAAGAAAAATCTAACAAAAACTTTATCCTAGGAATAATATTTTAGTGTTTTCATGGCTTAAGCCTTAGGAATGACTGTGAATATATAGAAAACAATGGATATAAGGTACCTAGAAGCCAACTATGAATGGTTTTAGGAATGTTTTGGTGGGGTCATCCTTAATATACCTTTTGGTATGTGAGGTCCAAGCTTTGATATGACAATCCAACCAGAACATCAGTTGAGGCCCACTATCAATGGGTGTTTAAATCCTTGATAGCTTCTACCTTGGATTTGGGAATGTTTAGGAAATATGTTGTTTGTTTGAGTGTTGGGGCCGTAAAGTAACTAAGTACCTAAGGCGGGAAGCCTTGTGGCATGCGGAAAAAGGGCGCGAGGGCACATGCATAAGTAATTCTGGGAGAGACGCAAAGGCTCACACATGGGAAGGATGGATTCAGGACTTAGTGAGTTTTGGACAACAAGAAAAGACACACATAGGGAGTAAACAAAAAAATTACCAGATACAGATGTGGATAAGCCATGGAGACTTGTGACTCAAGGAAAGGATATTCCAAGGCATTAATATGGTTATCATGAAAGGATAAGTAGTTGAGGTTATTAAGGATTAGCTAGCACATGCATGATAAAATGCACTCAATTGAGGGAAACACATGGTGACACCTAACGGATTCCTGGGTAGTGGTAGAGAAATCATAAGCCAATTCCTTCAAGATTTTGTAGGTGATAATGATGAGGGGTTAAGAGGGAAGGAGGAGGATTGTTCTAGAAGAATGGATGGATTTAACAGAGAAAAAGGAGATATAAGTAAGAGTGGATGGTTTTTCATATAGGGAGTGAGATATATAGTGATATTGGGTAATGTGTAATGGAGAGCTCTTCGATGTAAAGAAATATATGCTAGTGTGAACATTTCCATGAATGGGACTCTTTTTATGTGATCTTGGCTACCATATTTTGGCTAATAAATATAATGAAGTGATTATGAAACACTCATGTGATGGATCTTGATCTGTGTATTTTCCTTATGTTCATATGAGTGTTATAGGTTTTCTTGATGTTATTTCATGGTTGATTCTACTTTCATTGAGTTGATCATGTTGTTATATGTTGGGTGCATTAGGATGGGTGTTAATGCCTACATCTTAAATTCCATGAATGGATGCTCTTATTTTTCTGGTTGTATAACATCCTCATGTTAAGAAAGAACTTTCTCATAAAGCTCGCATAAAGGAGGGGCTCGGTTCCTGTGTGCACCTCGGGTGAGCTTCTGGGTAAAAATAGATGATATGCCGATGTGTTTGGGAATACTTTTTGAGGTAAGCAGTGATTAGAGACTACATTGAGTAATTTGGAAAAGTGTGTGAAAAAGTGGACTACACTTAGTTACCCAATCATCAACCAGTTTTGACCTCTGTTATATTTGATTGATAATTAGACTATGTGAGCTAAATGAAAGAATACATAGGATGCAATGCAACAATTTTAAACCCAAATCAAAATATTGAGATTGGATGAAAGTAGTAGGGAATAGGAATAGAGTATGATTTTTAATAATGCAAGCAAGAAAGAATAAATAATGATTTTTTTTTATTTGCACCCAATGAAATGTGACTTTTAGAGAAAATAGAAGAAATAATGTTACTAAAGAGAGATTTAGTGAAGATTTTAGAAAGGAAACAATCAGAAATGTAATCCTAAATGAATATAATGAAACCACAAATGATGAGGGTCCCACCGGATGTGCCAAAATGTTTCACCACATAGGAGTACTGTATGAAAAAACAATTTAAAAGGTAAAGGTAAGGTACGTGACAAAACTTGGAGGTCGTGAAGAGGTTTGGCACCTTTTTTGAAGACCAAGCCGATTGTAGAGCACTCCTTTTTTTATGGGAAGGACTACCTGAGAAGCAAAGCCAGACCACAAAATAGAGTTAATAACATAGGTCGGTCGATTGCCTTGTGTGTGCTAGATACAGGAAGTGGGGTCCTTCCTACAAGGCTTTCAATTCATGTATTAATAAAAATTTATGTAGATAAATAACATGAAATAGAAGGTCCTACTGTTATATGATTTGGGTATGTCACACAAATACAATACTCTAAATATAATCTAAATAAAAAATATAAGATCAAATCTAGAAAGGGAAGCTGGTTGATAGGGTTTGCATGTGAAGTAGAGGGTATTATGGAGGTCTGGGTGAGGTTGTGGGAGGTTTTGAGAGGTTTTGGGTGAGGAAATAAGCTTGTTTGTTTGAGGGAAAATGCTAGACATAGAGACCGATGCCGGTCAAGGAACCGACACTGGTAACTAGTTATAGCCAAGATTGGTTGGCTAACCAATCAATGTAGCAGAAATTTGATGCCAGAGGTGAAAAAGGTTAGGTTTGGGATCTCTATGACTACATAGAGTGTTAGGAAGGATTAGGCAAGGTGTTAGGATTTAGGTGAAGGCTCAGCAGGGGTGAAAGAGATAGTTCGAAAGGAAGGGAGGTTTAGATTGGTAGGGTGTTGGGTAGAGGGGCTACAAAATGTATTCGAGAGAGGAAGGACATGATGGAAAGTAAATAAAAGATTCAAAACCAAAGCTAATGAAACCAATGAACTGGTTAAGAAAACTTATCTGAGATTGAGATGCGATGGTATTTAATGGGTGCTCAGAGGAAGAACCGGTCCAAATCAAGTACTGTAACAATGGAGACTGATTTCTTCCATGTGTGAATGATCTGAGGCTATGGAACAAGAGGTTGGTTGTTGGTGAAGAAATTGAATGCTCTAGTGATGTTTTTGATTGTTGGATGCTCCATTGAATGCAAGGATGCAAATGAATAATAAAAATATAACCAAAACAAGAACTGAACTTGGGCAAAGAGTTGAAAATGATTATTTAAAGGAACCGCTGCCGGTTCGTTGACTGGCATTGGTTAGGGAGAAATAGTCTGATTTGACAAAAATAACCTTTTCTCTCCCTTTTTGGCATGAGTCAAGAATGATTATGGGATAGGAATCTTGATTATCGTTAAATCACACAAGAAATTGGTGGGAGAGGTAGTTGGTAATTAATATTATGTTTAGAAGAAGTCTTAGTTGGTTAGGGGGAGTGATGACTCAGTCTTAGTTATTAAATGGAATTGGAATAGGTCCTAGGTGAGGTGGAGGGGTGAGGTAATAATTAATCTAATATAGGTAATTAGATTAATAAAAATATATGAAAGGGGTCATGACAAGGGGGTATGTAATAAAAGGGGACTTAGAGAGTGTCTAAAAAGGGGACCTAGAGGGTGTTGTCCCAATTTTGGGTGTCTACACGCTGAAATTAAAATCATGTTCATTAAGGTGCTTATTGTAAGCACATTTGATGTGCTTCTGATAAACATGATGGTGTTCAAGAGTGAGAAGGTGACGTTTATCTAGTAGCTTGAGTTGTGCTAGATAAGTTTGGCGATAATAATCATCAGAGATGAAATCGCGAAGGAACACAGATAAAGATAGGATTTGAACTTCGAGAGGAAGGACAACTTCAGAACTGTAGACAAGAGAAAAATTTGTAACCCATGTGTAGGTGTGAATGCTAGTACGATAGGCCTAAAGGGAAAAAGTAAGATGGAGATGCCAATTACGACATGCTTGATCGACGGTTTGGAAAGAATATTCCAAAGAGTTTTATTATTTTCTTCGGATATGCCGTTAGCTTGAGGATAATATGGAGAAGAAAAGATGAGTTGGATGTTGAATGCATTACAAATTTTCTTGAGATCTTTGTTTTTAAAGGACTTTCCATTGTTCATAACAAGTTTGTGGGGAACGTAGAAGTGGAAAATGATGTGTTGATGGATAAGTTAATTATTAGGCCAGATTTAGTTGAGGTGAGTGGGATTGTTTCTTCCCATTTAGTGAAATATTCAGAGGTAGTGATGATCGAATGATTTTGTTGTGAAGAACAGGGATTATTAAGAACAATAAGATCAAGGCCCCATTGTGAAAAAGGCTAAAGGTCCTTAGCCAGATGCAGAGCTTGACTAGGAATACAAATGAGATTGGAATGATGTTGACATTTTTCACATTTTTTAACATATTCGCAACATTCATGATTGAGGGAAGGAAAATAGTAGCCAAGATGAAGAACGCACTTAGCAATAGCTAAGCCACTAAAGTGTCCACCAAAAATACCATCGTGGACTTCTTGGATGGCCTGAGAGGTTTCATACGATTTAAGGCATCAGAGAATAACACCATCAAATCTATGTTTATAAAGAATTCCACCAAGGATCTCATATTGGTGAGCGTGCTAGAAAGGACTTCTTAGCATTTTTGGACAACTCAGGGGAAGGGAAGATTTGGATAGATAATCAAATATTTGAGTATACCAAAGGTTTGGTGAATCAGATTTAATAAGATTAACCTAAGATAACTCATGAAAAGGATAGTGACGGTGATCATCAACAACAAGAAGCTTAAACTCCTCTGTTATCCATGGGATGAGAGTAAAGAGGGAAGCCATCATATCAGTGAAATGATTTGTGAACCACGGAACAACTTGGATGGTGTAAGAGTCAAAAGATTCAAGTAAAAGTTGAACGATGTCGTGATATTTTGGAAGAGTATCATTTTTACATTGATACTCACCTGTGACTTATTTGATTATGAGATCAGAATCCCCATATATTTCAAGAATTTAAAAACCTAAGAAAATGGTGTTTTTAAGACCAAAGATGAAGGCTTCATATTCCGCCAAGTTATTTGTACACTCAAAGTTGAGTTTGTATGCAAGGGGAATATGATTTTCCCAATAAGGAATAATAATGATGTCAGTGCATCCCCCTTGCTGACATTTTGAGCCATTAAAGAAGAGAATGAATTTAAGAGTGTCACACTCATGATGAAATTGGTTAATTGATTGATCTAGAAATTTCTCATGAGGTAGATGTGTATTGGGAAGAGGGGCTTCCGCCAATTGGTAAAAAATAGCTTTCCCCTTGATGGAATTTCAAGATATAAACTCAAGATCAAAATTTTCCATGAGCATGAGCCATCGAGTAATGCAATCATTGTGATAAGGTTTAGAATGTAATTTCTTACGAATATGTAAGCTAGTAATGACATAAGTCTTGTGGTTGAGAAGATAATGTCGAAGCTTAGATGTAGTGAAGAATAGGGTGTAACATATCATTTTAGCTTCAGTGTAGAGGGACTCATAATCATGAAGAGTGCGACTGATGTTATAAATGGCCTTCTCATGACCTTGGTCATTGTGATGCAGTAGCATGGCTCCTAGAGCATGATTAGTAGGAAAGACATACAAATAAAATGGCTCCCTCTCACGTGGAGGTGTGAGCACTGGTGGAGATAGAATATATTGTTTAAGGTTGTCAAAAGATTTTTGAAAATCGTGATCTCAATAAAATTCAATTTCCTTCCGAAGGAGGTGATGAAAAGGTTGAAAATGATTAGAAAGTTGCGAAATGAAATGATGAACAGATTGAAGGTGACATTGGAGGATGCAAAGTTGCTTAAGATTGGCAGGAAGAGGAATTTCAATGATTGCCTTAATTTTTGTGGGGTCAACTTCGATGCACCTAATAGAAATGATAATGCCAAGGATCTTGCCAGTTAAGACTCAAAATACACACTTGGATAGATTAATACGAAGGCAAAAACGAATGAGATGCTCGAAAATGAATTTTGAGAATGGGAAGATGGTCACGTCGATGAGATTTTCCCAAAAGATCATCGACATAGTCCTCAATGGTTTTGTGGATGAGATCATGAAAGATGTAAGTCATGGTCTGCTGATAAGTAGCACTGGAAGTCTTTAAACTGAGGGCATGATGCGATAGAAAAAGTTCCCTCAAGGGGTAATGAAAGAGGTTTTGTGTTGATTTTATGGTGCAATGAGGATTTGATTGTAGCCAGAGAATCCATCCATGAGAGAAATCATCTCATGAAATGCAGTAATATCCAAAAGTTGATCAATGTTCGGAAGAGGTAAGTCATCCTTAGGGTAGGTGAGATTGAGATCCTGAAAGTGCATGCATATGCACAGTTTTCCTGATGTTTTAGCGATAGGGGAAATGTTGGAAACCTACTAGGGATAGTCATTAGGAATGATGATATTTTCTGCTAAAAGGCATTACAACTCCTATTTAAAAAGGAGAGCAATGCGAGGGTGCATGTGGCGAATATTTTTCTTTACTGGTTTAACATTGGGATAAGTAACAATGTTGTCAATGACAATAGAGGGGTCGATACCTGAAATGTCTAAATATGACCATGTAAATTCTTGGCTATGACTGAAGAGGAATGTGATGAAAGATTCTAGCTCATGTGGATTAAGAGATTGGCCCACCTTGAGAATCTGAGGTTCGTGTGGAGTCCTGATATTGACATCGATGGTGGCTTCATTAAGAAGAGGAGGTGAGCAAGATGGTAAGGTTTTCTAAAGATAATAATCTGCTACCCCCATGTGGGAAATGATGGCATCGTTGTCAGCACACTGAAGGACATCAATGGTAGAAGAGTCTTCTTCTATCATCCTTAGATGGGAAAGAGGAAAGGACCTAATTTGATTGTTACACAGGTAGGTGACCATTCAAAAAGTTATGGTGGAGACTAAAAAGAATTCAAAGGAAATGGAGATGGTGTTATCCAGTTCCATGTCCTCAAGAGTCAGGAAATATGGGAATGGCATGTTCATGTCCTCGGGAATCAGAGGAGATGGAGAAAGTAAAGAAGGTATGTCCATATCTTTGAGTATGAAAATATCCTTGAGGGTTGGAAAATATAGAGAAGGTAGAGAAAGTATGCCCTCATCTTCAAAAGTTGAAAAAGGAAAAGGAGATGGAGGAGGCATGTCCATAAGGATATTATATGGCAGATTGGGATAAGAGGATTGCCCTTTATAGCCTAACCAAATTTTTTCATAAGGTTTATGAAATTGATTAGGAATAAGGCCATGTGGGCCATGTTCATAATAGCCCATTCCAAATCCATTTCATGCACAACAATTAAAATAGTTATAGGTGAAATACGGATTTTTGGGAAAACTAAAACCACAATTATAAAGTTTGGCGTGTGGAATTTAATTGTTGTGGGAAGAGGGGGTATAAAAACCACCATAAATAAGATTAGTGTGACGATACAAGGGACCAAAAGGAACAATGTCTATGATGTTTGGTTGGTACATAAGTGCCTTATCAGGTCTGCCAATACGGTTGGGAGTGGGAAGGGTATTAAGCATGAGAAGGCGATACCCCCCCCCCGATGATCGTAAGTTTGTTCACCACGTCACCTAGGGAATCTTTGTCAGGGAGTTTGGATGAGGGAATGGCTAAACTGGTGGATGGTGTAGATGGATCGTCCTTAGGGAAGAGTACGCCATTTGGTCTATAAGTCATGTTGCACCCTTGAAAGGGGGGAACGTTGCTAGGAAGCGTCAATATTTTTCCCTCATTCTCATATTTAAGGGAGAGAGGAAGCGTTGATGGGACGTAATGCATGACACAGATCCATGGTCATCCAAGGAGAAAATTGTATTGAAATTCTCCTTTAATGATATAAATGAAGAATACCGCTTAGATTTTTACAGAGTTAACACAACAATCATTCTTCTTCTCATTGATAATCTGCAACACTTCATGTTGTTATACACTCGATACCATACAAATATATAGTTAGTAACACTCATATAAACAAGGAGGTTGCTACAACAATAATATCCAAAGATATCACATATAGAACATACTAAACCATAGATGTGAAGTTGTTAAAACAAGTTCACTTACATAACAACACTATATTACCCATGAAATAATAATATTCCTAGCATTCCTCCCCTTATTGTTTACATGGGGAAAAACACCATCTTCAACCAAGCAACATAACACTCCATAGCCTGCACATGGTCTTGATCCTCAACAATGACTGTGGGAACTACATCATCCAAGGACTGTTTAAAATATTAGATGAATTCATGAATTGGGACCGTTCAACCAATTCACATCAACCATTAAGTTAGTCTGATCAAGAAGACTTCCTGTAATAGTATCAATAGTACAAATATCCACATCATTATCATTACGGGGGAAACACAAGCACTGCATTGCACAAAGGAACAAGGATGCATTTATGTTATTATTCATCACACAAAACAAAAGATGTCACTAAAGCAATATGTGACCTCTGAGGTAGTGACGAACTCGAGGACACTAATTATCCTCTTGCCTCCATTGCCTCCATCCTCCAATGCAAGAGTTGCTTACTCAACTGATGAAGACATGATTTTCAATGATTTCCACATTGTGTTTATTTGTATAACTTTCCCCCGCAATGTGAAATAGTTTATTTACTGGACGTCGAATAACACTGAAAATGTGTCTGTAAGGCAATTTTTTTTAAAAAAAATTATGAACTTTTTACAATGACACGACTTTTGACTATGATAATTTATATTTGACACTCTTTTGATTTTGACGTAGATACAAGACAATTTTATGACTCTATCTCAAATATGATTTTGATTTGGAAAACAAAACAAATTTAATGAACACTATTACTAATACTTTTGACTTAAATATTTTGATAACATTTGATAATGATACATAACCTAGGATGACGATCAATTTAAATGGCAAACTCTAAAATTATATTTTAATCATGGTGAACAATAATGAAATAAAACAATGACTTTAAAATAATACGTTTGACTCTAATCAAGACCTTGAGACACAAGGAGGCACACCTAGAGGGAAAAAACACTAATTTACTATGTAGCTAAAAGCTAAATCGTGAATTTTCATGCTCCATCCACAAAATCCGCTCCTCGAAGAAATATGACCTCGTTACATAAGCAATTATCAACAATGCATTGCCAAAGGTGATTAACAACCAAGATCTCCTGGATTTGCAGCAAGAATCCATCACATTAACAGGGTCATAAATACATAACTCCTCTTTTGATTCAAAATGCTTGCAGCTTCTACTCAATTCCCAATCAATGCCAAATCTTGTGGAGAGAACGTTTTACGGATGCCTCCCAAACTCTTCAATATCTTTGAAGCTAAGCAGTACCTGAACTTATGATTTACAAAACAGAGAAAAATTCAAAATAGAAGTGAGATCGTAGTACCAACATGCTGACGTTTAGATATATATTTGTTTTGATTTCAAGTAATAAAATCACTCCACATCTATTTTCACTTCATCCACGTGAGCAGATTACAGGTTGGAAGTAGCCCAAGGCCAAGAAAGGATATGACAATGGATCCTAAAATCTATACAGATCTACGCCAATATGAGTATGCAGATAATGACGTCTGAAATCTAAAAATCTAAACCAATGCAAGGTGACTGTCAAATACAACACAGTCCACTGGAAAATATGCAAACCTGAGATGAATGAAGCATGATTTATGTAACTCAATGCATCCGAGTCGAGCAATGTTGAGACGCGTTGCCTGTAACTTGCACGATCAATGATAGTTGAAAAATGAATCACCAAGAGAATGTGTTTGATAAAATTGGGGCTCGAGTCTCCCTTATTCATATGCTTCTGTAGATCTGTGCGTATCTCTATAAGCTCGCAGCTATAGAAATTTGTCTGATATTGAGAGACAAATTGAATCTATTGATTAACCTTGAAATGTGTTCAAAACTGGCTCTTGAATTTTCAATCCAACGCTATGAGAGCTATGCAAGAAAGCAACACATATACAAAATATATAAAGAGACCAAATGGGTGAAAAAATATTAAAATTTCATAATAGTATGAAAAATTTCTTTAAGGACTTTCATTTGGATTGTTATCGCTATGATACCAGATGAAGAACACCTCTCAGATTTTTATAGAGTTAACACAACAATAATTCTTCTTCTCATTGATAATTTGCAACACTCCATAATGCTATACACTCGATACCATACAAATATATAGGTAGTAACACTCTTATAAACAAGGAGGTTGCTACAACAATAATATCCAAAGATATCACATAAAGAACATACTAAACCATATCGCGAAGTTGTTAAAAAATCTTCACTTACATAACAACACTATATTACCCATGAAACAATAATATTCCTAACAATAAAAGGTCTAACGGATGAGCTCCTCACCAACACAGATGGGAATAACTACAATTCCCAAGGCGGGAGCTATGGAATAATTAAAGGCATGAAGGACTGCAAGTGTCTTAGTGACAGATTCCTTTGGAATATTAAGTTGATCAAAAGTATGCGAAAAGATGATATTAATGCTCGCCCCACTATCCATCATGGATTGTCAAATGAATGTATAATTGATCCTAATGGTAATAAAGAGGGGAAGGTTGTGCTCTTTCGGTGGGATATACGGAATTTCAGTTTCATTAAATGATATAGTAGTAGAAGCAACAAGTGCTCCTACAGAGGATGCGAAGGGCTGAGCTTTGTCATCAGATGTCGGAATGTGTTTCAAGGCTTCAATAAGAGCATGTCTATGATTTGGCGAACTTTGGATGATCTCATAGAGCTACATTTTGACTGGAGCTTGATGAATTTGTCTAGCGATACTTTGTTCGATAGGCTTAGGGGCTACTAAAACATAAACCTTTGGTTTTGATTATGTGGCCAACTCCTTAGGAGGAGGGATGGCAATGAAGGTCCTAGATTTTGGCTTGGAGGTTGATTTGGGATCATGTGGGCCAAATTGAGTGGTTACTCGAACTACATTGATGAACAAAGGAGAGTCATCGTTGGATGATTCATCTCTTGAAGGTGAAATAATGGATGTCAGACTAGATGCAGAAGGCAAGGAATGACTCGGTCCAAGGGAAAGTCTCCCCTCTCCGATGAGATTTTGAATAATGACCTAGAGCGCTCTGCAATGTTCAGTATCATGCCCAGGGGTGTGATGAAAGGAACACATAAGGTTAGGATTAAACCATAAAGGATTCTTTCCTTTTGGGTCGAACACATTGCTAGGAGGAATTGTGATTGTAGAGGTTTACAATAAGTGTTGGAAGATCTCCGTGTGTGATCTAACTAGAGTGCTACAAGATGTCTTATGCGATGCTTTGGATGTTTGAGATAAGACCCAAGTGTATTGATGCTTTGAAGATTTGGATTCATTTTTACTGTTGATTGGTGTTTTGTGTAGGATGATCTTGGATTGGCGAGTTGAAATGTTCATGGTTCTGGAGCAGATGATTTTGGTTTAGATGGTTTACCTTTAGGAGGGATAATAGGTTTTGTATGTGGGAATACACTATTAGGAGGAGCATCAACAATCTTAACTGGGGAGTCGGATGGTAATGCTATGATTGGTTTGAGTACAAGAAACAACGTTTGTCTAAGATGATCCATGGAAGATAAGGATTAATGAAGTTGTGTTGATGACATGGAAGAGACGTTTGAGGTTTTGCAAGGTAAAGTGACTTTAAACATTCCTCAAATGACGGAGTTGGGATAAAGGAGTGGGCAGAGTGGATGTAACCACATTAGCTGGTACAGATATGTTGGTGAGAAAAATTTTTGGGAAAAAAATGGTGGGTTTCTTGCCAACGATATGGGAATCTAAGTCCCTTTACATAAACAACGTAGTTACTATATATGCATGCACGAGTGAAGTGATTTTTATCCTTGTTGGCCTTGCAGCCGAGGATCCAATAGGGGCACTCTATTGAACCTGCGGTAAAAGATTGCAAATATCTGCAAGAGAGTAATTTTCTAGGAGAACGGGAAAGAGAGTGAGAATGTTAGATAAGAGAAACTAATTCTGCAAGTAGAAAATCATATTATTACATATATTAGTTAGAAGTTTCATCACATGCACCAAAATTAGGAAAGAAACAATACTGCAAACAATAAGAATACCAATTAGAATTTAATGAGCACAGAGTATAAATAGATATCTTAATCAAAATAGGCTAGAAAACTCCTTCTTATATTGATGCTCAAGAATAAATTGTACATAATATGAAAATGGAAGACATGTTGAGAATAAGTGAAAATGGAAGAATTTACTAACTCTTTGATTCTTCACAGGGATCTCTCTCTCATGAATTCACAAATATCAGCTAAGAACTAATAAGTCTAAGAAGACCCTCAAATGAGGAGCTTGTTACAATTTATAGAAGACAAGCAACTCTTCATTTTCCCGATGACTCTTCACATGACTTTACATTTTGAATTTAGGCCATTCATATTCCTATCAAATATTTAAGTCCCTTTTATAAAAACAAGGTGACTTAATTGTTACATTATGTTTCTAAAGTCACTTAAATCGACATATCAAAAAGTGTACAAGCCTCAACGCGAAATTATAACATTGAAGAAAAAAAACATTGGGAAGGAAGAGAAGAGAGAGAGAGAGTGAGAGAGAGAGAGAGAGAGAGAGGGAAGAAGTAGATGGAAAAATTATGCCAGAAGAATGAGCTGCTCCAATGGATCTGAACTCACTTCCTTTACCGGTCTCCATCTCGCGCTGCTAAGGAGATCTTCATTTCTCCAAATTACTTATTGAAACAAGACTACTGTAGGTTCCACTTTGTCATGCATGAGGGATGCGTATGCATCTTAGAGTCTCTTTCCACTCCGTTCATAAACACTGTTGATTTATTTGCAACTTTCTGAACCATGATGGATACTTCTTTGTAATGAGTTCAATGGTGGCTAATGATATCTATGAGAAGAACTCTAGGTTATCCTTATTGAAGGATAATGGATTGCTTTCCTCTTTCTTAACATAATCCCTCAAGTGGATGAATCAAATCATCAGAAAATTGTGTTTTCTCCCATTGCATGTACTCTAACTTTATAGAATTTGACAATTAATACTATCATGATAATTTGTAAGCTTGTTCCATTCCTTTTCATCCAAATCGGTGATGGCCCGATTGATTTCTTCAAATCTGATTGTCCAAGGCCCTTTCCCATACATGCGACATAGTCTTCACAAGGATTTCTAAAAACCTTATTGTTCAATCAAATCCTTCAGAGAGCAATTGTTGCTCATTTCATTTACCACTGGACCTAGAGGTTCCCAGTAGTCACTTTCTTTCTCCAAATCTTCTTTAAGTGTCCGCATCCTATTTGTTGTTGCACACATGTAGACGAAGAGCTTGACCTACCTCTTAAAGGAATGAATTTACACTTTTAGGAAATTGACAATGATCCATTCATTATTGGATCTCTCCACTGCATCATGAGGTCATGCATCCTCTTGATAGATTATGGATTGAAGTTGCTGATGGGTGTAATTTTTTTAATAGGAATTTGTCGTGGCATTTGAGATCTAGCTAGATATTGCACATAGGATGACATAGTTCGCACTTGTTCCTTTAGCTCATCAATATTATTCTTATATTATTTATTTCCTCACCACCATGTGAGTGGAATACTGCTGATACATGTACAAATCCCCTTCATGAGTAGCCAGCTCTAGTTGAATTGTGCTCATCTTCATAGTTAGTCCAGTGTCATCTCGTCCATTGGTTTGATCACCTTCAGTTAGGGATACTTCAATATATTGATTGCCTATTTCTTCCACTGTAGAACAGTGAGGCCATACGTGTGCGAATTTCCTTTTCTTTTCCCTTAGCCAATGAAGGTGATTTCTGATAAATCAGGGGCTACCACTTGTTAAACAGTGTGAGTATTAGGTGCTATTGTTTCCTGCATCCATGGAAACATTTCATCAGACTCAGGATCTATGATAGGTGCATCCAATCATTCCCTGATCTTGAAGAGGAGGCATATCTTGAATGAGGGAGGTATTAGTGTCGACAAGAGGAGATGTACCTCCTGTGGTGGTTTGAAGACTAGATCTTGAACTGCATGCTCTTCCTCTACTTGTGTTTCTGCCATTGGATCTTCTCCCTGATATTTCTGCAACCAGGTATTCTTCTTGCATTGTTGCAACTGATGCCTCCTTCTGTCCTAGATATTTTTGGTGAATTTCCATGAGAAGAAGTCTCCAATTCTATGGATTTTCATTTAGAACTTGCTCCAGAGTGTC
This sequence comes from Taxus chinensis, assembly GCA_019776745.2. Taxonomy (NCBI): domain Eukaryota; kingdom Viridiplantae; phylum Streptophyta; class Pinopsida; order Cupressales; family Taxaceae; genus Taxus; species Taxus chinensis. The sequence goes on along the minus strand of CM034152.1, from coordinate 737,856,119 downwards.
TTGAACTTGAAGTAACTTCCATGAACTTTCGATGATGACTGCTGAGAGGCTTGTTTTATAGACTTGTGGGGATACCTCGTGATTGGATGATCATGGCTCTCTTTCTTTGGAACCAATCCCTCATTTTCCTGATCACCTTCTTAGTTAGTTCCTTTATATCCCCTGACTCCACGAACATGTTCAGTTGAATTGAGAAATGAAGAAACCTTGACCACCTGCATACTCAAGATCATACATCTCTATCCCATCATCTTGCAAAATATCTTCATACCAAGAGAACTTGAATTTATTCATCTCATCGATTGTCATCCTCATATGATCCTTTTCTCATACTTCAAATTCATCAACACAGTTGGCCCAATAGTCTCGATTTGTGGATCATGATGAAAGTTTGGAATGTGGAAAGAATCAAGGATCATCTTGAACGTCAAAATTGGGCCTGGTAGTGTAGGAATGCAAAGTCAAATGTGTGAAGGAAGCCTCCAGATGAGATGTATCATTCAGCATTATTACATGTGAATACCCCAAGAGAGATGGGGAATGAAATCAACTTCTTTTTCTTGCTCTTGAGCTATGTTGTTTACCTGTATGAATTGCCTGTAGAGCTCAAATAGTACAATGTGAGTCACTAAGATACTTGGGAAACCTTAGTGGAGCTTGGTCAAAGCCAACAACTTAGTAGGTAGGAGAAAGTCAAGAATTGTATGAAATAAGAGCCATATTTTTGATTAAGGATGCCGCTTATGGTGAACATCCTTTCCTCCAAATCACCCTCCAAGGTTCAGAACCATGTACATCGTGAATGCATCATTCACGCGGGTGAAGTGGCTTATGGATTTTCCTCCATTACCAACTATAGGATTTTCTTGAATGCGGGCACCTTGGCGGCAATGTTTATGTGTGAGGGCCAATCCCTTGAACGATCTCAAGCTGGAAAGAAAATAGACCAAGTAAGAATTCATGTGGAACTTATTTTTCATGGGCACCTGAGAGTAGTTGCAGATGCGATATTGTCACTGATTATTTTCCCCTAGTCAATTCTTTGCTTTCCTTCAGTCACTATCAAGATAAAAAGGCTCATCCAATCTTGGAAGTCTTTCATGTTCACTTCTCCCATCACCTTGTTGAGGAGAGTGATTGCATCTAAATATCCTTCGTCGAAACTCACATCTTGAAAGAGTTTTTGGCATCCTTGAGGATTTTATCCCTATGTCTTCATCCATGATCCTAGTGTAACCCCTTGACACGTATGCATCCATCTTTTCCCACTCATGCATGGACCCTTTATTTTGAGATGAAGACCATGCTAGGTGATGTAGGAATTCAGTAGAGTGAGTAGAGATGGTTCTGGGATTAATGACCATGTGATTTCCATACCATTGTTGGCTCAAATTGTTCATGTTTTGGGCTCATAGTGGTGTGAGCAGGCCAAGACCAACTCAAATATTTGTACAGACATGGGGTGTCCTGTAGCTACGAACAATCCACTTGTGAATACTTGATCTTCAATATTCCCTCTTTCCTTGGCTAGTCATGTGAGCCTTTAGATCATTTAAATCCATATATGAGACATCATTATCTTCTATCTCATACTCAGAAGTGAAAGGCTGTGCTGGCTTCTTGTCCTGTTCATTTGTACTTCATGGTTCCTTAGCACTTACGGTTTTCTACAAAAGAAACTTACTATTTTTAGTAAGTGTGAAAATCCTTCTCTGAACTCCAACTACAACTACCAATTTGAATGTTCAAATCTTAGAGATGCTCCTTCTATGAAATTCACCCTCTGGAATGACTTACTATTTTTAGCAAGTGTCCAATGATAATGACTTACTATTTTTAGTAAGTATGAAAAAATCAGCTCCTTCAAACCTCAATTGGATATTGCAACTCAAATTTCTCTTTCTCCTTGTGTTCCTCTCACCTTCTGGACCAATTTTCTATTTTTAGCAGGTGTTTATGAGACCACTTACTATTTTTAGCATTAGTGTCAATTCTTGGACCGAGATGACCATTTTGATGAATTTTTCCTGCAATACCATCTTCTGTGTTCACCACCTCTTTCGCAACTTCTTCAGTTGGTGACTTACCTGAAATAGAAGTTTCCCATGTAGAAGACCTGTTATTTTTAGAAAGTGAGCTTCTGGTGGTCGGATCATAGATGGATTGAAGTTTTTCTGATATGGGTTTTTTTTCCCAATATCACCCCTCTGAAATCTTAGGCTTACCCGATCATTGGCTCCGTGAGATTTTAAAATTTCAAATTTTCACCTGGCGGCAAGTTCTGGTACATGACACCCATTAACAAAGCTTGAAAATTGAAGGTCTTGTTTTCTTCTCCATTCATGAAAAAATCATATTTTTGATATGGGTTTTTTTCTAGTTCCACTGGTGAAATTTCTCTTCAAACTGATTTCTGGTTTGACGGGAAATCTGAATTTTGTCTTTGTTGGGCCAAAGAGAGATTTCTTTACTGTGCAACAATTTATGACTGTGGAAAGGAGATATGTTTATGAGGTTTTTTTGGCCTCTGAAAAATGAATAATGCAACAAAAAATGGTCTCTTCATTTCATGCACTAGTTTTGCAAGATATGTTCAAATCTTCATTTCACGAAATGGGGTTTTCAGATGAATTTCTTCATTATTCTCCTTCGTCTTTCAGGTTATTTAACTCTTTTAATCAATCATTCCTATAGAAAAATTTGTATTTTCATGGAGTGGAGGGTTTGGTAGCCATGACGTGAGCTGGTTTGGAGCAGCAATGGTGGACTGGGTGCAAGAATGAACAAAGCAATGACAGGGTATGAGCTTGTGAAGAAGAAACGGCGGGAAATAAAGCTAAGTGCTAACTTTAAAGCAATTCAAAAATTCATACCAGGGGTGGGGAAAATTTTTATGTCCTTTATGTCCCTTAAGCATTAAGAGATGAAAGGGACATCAAATTTCACATCGTGCCTCAATGCGACACTTGGCGGAAATCCAACGATTGAAGCATTAGGGCTTAAAAAATTGAGAGAAGCACCTGGGGGGGCTAGAAATTGGTCGTATGAAGAAACATAGAGGAATACCTAGGGCTGGGAACATTTTATCTATCCCCTATGTACCATCAAGAATCTTAAAGGATGAAATGGAAATCAAATTATCACATCACACATGGAGCTGACACTTGGCGAAAATCCAATGGTTGAGCATTAGGATTTAACTAGCTCCTAGGGGCTTGAAATTTTCACTAAATATGGTCACATTTATGAACTAAGGGATTCAAGGGGATGGGTGCATTTTTCATGTACCTCATGTCCCTTTTCCAAAGGGGGATAAGGGTCATCAGTTTGCACATAGTGCACTAGGTTGTGCCACTTGTCATGATATGAGAGATTGAGGCAATAGGCTCCGACAAACACCTTGGGGACTGAACTGGTAATCTAGATGGTCTCTATGTGTGACTAAGGGGAATAATGGGGTTGGGAAAATTTTACTATCCTTCATGTCACTTATCTTAAGGGATGAAAGGGACATCAAAATGCGCCAAGCTCCTGAAGCTGACTCATGTCCTCATCAAAATTTAACTGTGGGAAGCTCACCTTGAGTGCAACTTGAAAAGACAATAAATTGAGCTGCTGATGGAATGTTGTTGGAAAAAAATTATATGAATTTGACTGAAAATTTAATTTTTAGTCCCAATGGTGGGGTTATCATAGCTCTTTATTCCTCCATTTAAGCCTTGAAAAAATTGGAATTTTTGATCTAGATCCCTAGCTAAGCATGGAAAAAACCCGATATAAACCTATTAATCGTAAAAGTGTTGTGAAAAATATGACTTAAACCATATTGTAGAGATATTAATTCCATTTCTAAATTATTTCTCATTTAAATCTCCTTAACTCCATCATAGATCTCCCAAAATCACCTCCTGAAGTTCAGTAGCTCTTTTGGCCCTGTACACTGCCTAGACCTGTGAACTCTGTTTTTGATGAAACTACCCCAACTCTTCCAAATCTTTCTTGAATCCTAAAAAATAAATTCCATGATGTTACTAGACCTTAAATTAATATCCATGTTGGATTTGTCTCCTTTTTTCTACTCCAAGAGGGTTGTGCATTAGTCCCTAGGAAGGCCTAGTGGTAGCCCTTTCCGATGCTGCCCAAAAACGAGTATTTTTCAAGAACTCCTAAAATCACCCAGGGGGGGTTGACATTGAATTTCATAATTCAACTAGAGGACTAAGTTAGCATCCAGCTGGGAGGTCATTAAATTGATTGGGTGGACTTGGGGTGCCTCTGAAGGGTAAAACTTGAAAATTTTCGATACATGGGTATTGATTGTCATCCTAAAAAATTGTCAATTTCCCTATTGCACATTTACATGAAAACAAGATAAAAGAGTGGGAGGAGGGACCAGTATGGGTTCTGCATATGGTATGATGGGCAAGGGTGGAATAGACATAGGTAAGGTGGTCAAGTCTACTTGAGTGGATGAAGTGGTTGATGAGGTGGATAAGGAAGTTGATGAAGGTCCAACCCTAGAGTGTGGAAATATCCTAAAATGGATATGTTTCATGAATGTCTCTAAGGGCATAACTGATATGTTTTCTAATGGGGTTTTTGTAGTTATAGATGTAGGAGTAGACTTCTATAGACAAATGTAGGGTGTAACAAATGTGGGGAGTATGTTAAAGGGAATAAAGTTTGAGGTGAATGATGGAGTTGTGAATGGAGCGTGCTCTTGATCATTAGTGTTTAGGGTGTTTATAGTATGAGCATTAGGTATTTGCGGGTTGTGGTAGAAGCGGTAGCTTGGATAGTCGATGTATGATTTGGGAAAGGTTGCTTGAAAATGTCAAGGGATTCATTGGGTGAAACAATCATATTTTCGACTTGAAGATCACCTTGATCAATGAGTTTTTGGACCAAATCACTGAAATTACGACATCTTTCTATGTCATGGTGCCATATTTGGTGATACTTGCAGTAATGATCTTCACGGCACCATACAGGTTTCATTCTTGACTCATCAACTAGTCAGATAGAAGGAAGTGTGACAAGGTTCATTGTCATCAATTTTTCAAATATTATAGTGTATGACTCCCCAAGGGGGGTGTAGTTGGGAGTTGGTTGAGTGAATATTTGTTGATTCCATGTGCTAGATGTAGATGCGGGAGATGATTAAATAACCACAACATTGGCTGTCACCTTTGATTTGTCATTTGAAGTGGATGATTTAGTAAAATCATGTTTGGTTTAATTTAATTTGAGTTTTAAATGTTCTTGTTTGAGGGCGCATGTTTCAATTTTATGGGCCATAGTGAAGGCCTCGTCAAAGGTTCAAAATGATTGGATTTGTAAAGTCGAAGACATATAATGCTTACGCACATGAATGTGAGAAGAGGTTGATGGGGTTAGCTTATGGAAGAGGAAATGATAATATGCTTATAAGTGAGGCACCATCATGTGATGAAGTATGTATTGGATTCATCTTCAAATTTTTTGATGACATATAGATAATTGATGGTTATTTTTCACGCAATGTTAATTGAAAATTTTTCTAGAAATAACTGCGCAAATTGGGAGAAAGAGAATATTGAATATTGGGGGATGTTATTGTACAATTCCAAGGTAGGACCAACCAAGGACATGGGAAAAGTGTGAAGCATCAAGTCTTGATCATGCACAATAAGATAACATGCGTGTTTAAATGCATGAAGATATTGTTGTGGATCTTCTTTGTTGTTTAACTTAGCAAATTTTTGCAATTCCTAGTGTAGAGGATATGGTTTAATTGGTATGGACTGGGTGAATGGGCTCATTACAGACTTGATCATATGATAACAAGAACCTTGGTCCCTAAAGTTGTAGCTTCAAGGTTAGCTACCTATTTATGAGGCCATGCATGGGATAATTTGAAAGAGGTGGTGGCTACATGTAAGAGGTGTTCGGGTAAATTTGTTGATGAGGTTGCAGATGTGTCAGTGTCTAGGGAATTTGTTAGGGGGTAAGCCATGGGATGTGATTAAAAGGGGGGTTGTTAAAAGAATGGTTACTAGGTGATGGGAAGATGATAGGATTGCAGGGATTGGGCAAGCTGCTACGACAGGTGTTGAGCATGAATGTGGGTATGAACAAGTTGATATCGTTGTTGAAAAGGGTTAGATACTACATAATGTAAAGCACTCGTGAAAGGGGGCTGAGAAGCATTGATTGACATGACTGGAAGTAAGAAGATCATACTTCCCAGACAAGGGATATGATGTTTTGTCATATAAAGTAGGGACACTAAAGGGGATAGTGATCAAAGAAGTGAGGGGAAGAGTAGTGTTAATTGTTTTGTTGATCGATGGGAGATTATGAGGGATCGAGGTGACTATCTGGGTATTCTGATGAGTTGAAGGATTGGTGGAGGAGGAAAGTAAGATGGGCTATAGAAAGCTCATCAGCTGCAGGATGGGTGAATCAAGGATTGGATTGATAGGGATAGAATTTTTAGAGCAGTCGTCTATATGGGGGAATCTATGTTGATCTCCTGAGGAGATAATCTTGAAGTGCAACTGGATTGACATCTAGAAGTTCTTGAAACATGGTATCACCAAGAGGGACCTTAGGTGGTTTAGAGGGTTCTGATCAGACTGATGGTGGGTTGGATGGCCTATATGGGATAGATTAATGGTAAAATAATGGATTGGTCTCTCTTAAAGTTGTAGTGTGAACCAGAGGATCTTGTTGAGAGACATCAATGAGCAGTTGAGTGCTCAAGAGTATAGTTGAGTTGGCTTGTGTAGAGAATATTTGTTGAGACAATGGATCAGTGGAAGAAAACTTTTGTTCCATTCTTTTGGCTGCTAAACGAGTGACTACGGGCATGAAAATAGTTTTTACCCAAGCAAGAAAATCATACGGTTTTTCTTTTATGTTTGATTATAAAGAATGTATGGAAAAGAAAAGGGTATGGTTAACTAGGTACATAGGAGAAGGAAAACTATGTTTAGTTTCAGGTTTGTTATGGCTAGGGAATGTTTGAGGTATTTTTTTATTAGGTGATGAAATCCCAATCAGAAAACTAGGTAGGGGGATGTTTTGATGTGTTAATTGATTTATGAAGTTTAAGGTTATGTGTGATAAGACGTGTGATGCAAAAGATTGAACACCCTACTTAAACTATACGAGTAAACAGGATGTAAAAGGAAAGATTATTTTTAAGCCCAAAACAGAAATGTGATGTCAGATGAGGACACAAACATGGATGGAAAGTGCAATGCAAAAAGGAGTAAATAGGGAAAAAGTGGAATACCTAGATAACACTTTTCCTATTTATGTGCACTTCCCGATTGATGAGCGATCCAAGACATGAACCGAACAAGAAATAAAACAAGGCCTTCACACTGTGGTGTTAGTAGTGAAACATGAGAAAACAAAATATAGAAAAGAAATAAACCACCTAAAGGGTGGTTCCACCAAGCGTGTCAGGAATGTTGTCTGAATTTCTCATTCGTAATCAAATTAATGCACTAGTTATTAAAGAAATTATCAACTCAGATATGAAAGAGGGTTTATGTTACCTCGGATGCATGATGCTTGATACGGGAACTGAATGATGATTTTTTTTGTTGCCAAACCTGTAAATAAGACTGAAACAAGATTTGATTAGATAGCTAGGGGTGGGGGTTTCCTGAAAAAATGGAAATAAGAAGCATTAAATTCCTTGGTGGATGTCAAGCCCCATTGTTCAAATAAAAGAGATGTAATCAAAAGGATATATTGATAATATAAAGATATTGAAAGTATACAAAATCTGAAATGTAATATTGGTTAATTTAGATATTGATTTGATTAAATAACTGAAAGATAAATGTACCTAATTTGGCTCAACAGTGACCCAGACTGTGCAAAGGTAGGTCAATGACGACCTATGAGGCTGGATCAGGAAGATGAGGAAAATATGTAGACTATGTAGGATGTGAGTGCAATCAAGTCAGTTGTAGAAGTCTAAAGATGTTGGGATCTTTCCAAAGAGAAGATATGAAGAAACATAAACCAGAAAAAACAACAAAAAATTAGTTTTATGGGGAAATATTGAATCTAGGACCATGGTTGACGATGACTAGGATGTAAGTAAGTTTCAATTTTGACTGTAACCGAGGAGCTGGATGAGGGATTATCATAACTAAAACATAGACTACTCACATGTAAGGGATGAAGATAACTCTAAAATAAAAGGCATGGGCTGCTGAGGTTGAGTCAACGGTGACCTGACAGGGTCGACGAAAACTATGACAGGGATTGATGAAGCTAAAGGAAGGTAAGCCAGATGATCAACTTGCAAGAACAAATTTGTAGAAATAATTTGATGATGAAGATGTGAGTGTCTACTTGCTGATGATCTAGACATGAAAAAGGTTAGATGCGAAATGATACAAGATAATATGATAAAGTTGATTAAAGCTATGTAAAACAATGAAAATATCACAAAAAATATGATCTCGATTGACGCATGTACACTGCAAGGAGGTCTACAATGGCTTTAAGACTATTCAGGCATGAAATATTATATGTAGGATACAAGAAGAGATTTGTATTCACTTTTACTCGATGGAGAAAAATAATAAAGCACATGGCTTTATAGGGTCGACGACGACTAGGCTGGGTCGCCACTGATTGTGGGGAAATTTTCCCTAATGGGAAGATTTTCTTGATTTTGGTGTGATTCCCTTTCTTTTTGGAGCTACCCAAATGTCTTTAAATAATTAGGTGATAAGGGGTTGTTTAGGGATGAGATGTAGGTGAGTTGGCATTGGAGATAGGTTAGAAAAAGTGTAGGGAAAAGCATGGGTGTAGATATGGAATGAAAGAATTCCAAAATGGAAAGTTAGTTAGGGCATGATTAATTAATTAACTAATTAATTAAATCAATTTAAAGGTGATGATTAATTAATTAATAGATTTAAAGGTGATGGGAATTTAATTAATTAAGGAGGATGAATAATAAAATATGTGCACGTAGGTGATGAAGGGATGACGAATGAATTTAGGTGTCTACAACAAGAATATACCTTAATTACTAGCTTCTCAACAAACAAAAAATTGATGAAAAAATTTAGCAGCATCTGATGCAGCTAAAGCCTCATGGTGCGTAATGTAATGAATACCTATAATATTATGTATATCCTTTTTAAAAAGAGTAACAAATCCATTTTCAATCCCCGCCATTGATGACACACCATCTGTAGAAAATGTAATCAATTTTTTTTGAAATACCCCTTTCTATCTTCAAAACACAAATTGCATCATGAAATATTTTCCCTCTTCCATCACACACATTTATAAAGCTTTAAGAACTGTGAAAATAGGCTGCCCTAATCCTTTTGAGTCTGAAAAAAGTACCATAAACCACAAGGTGTTTCTCTAGGATTTGATCATTACTTTCATTCCAACATAAAAAAAAAACAATGGACTATCTAACCTTTTTTCACTTTTTCTCTCTTTAAGATATTTAGATACGGAAAAATTGAAATCATATACAACCATATGATTTGTAGTATGTTTTATAGTCATTATTTTTTGGCATGTTTTGTGTTTCTAAGTACATTTGAATAGAGCAAAGGGACTCATATTTTGAGAGGAACAAGTTTTGTTACACAACCCAATAAACTAATGTCATGGTTGAAATGATTCATTCCTTGTTGGTGTTATCAATAGTTGCAATGTGTTATGGAATTAAGTTTATTTTTCCTTCATTTCCATATATCCATTTTACTTGTGCAATTTTGTCGTTGTTTGAATTGGCATGAGTAAATATTGCATCATATTACAAAGTAGTACAAACTAGTTCTATTTTCCCATGGTCCAACATACTTGTGCTCTTCATATTATATGCATTTCATAACTATATTCCCTTCATGCATTCCACACTTTAACTGCTTGTATTTCAGTTTTTATTCATCTATAAACCCTCTTTTTTTCTCTACCCCTTTTTTTATTTTATGTTGAAGCTTATCTTCCTTCAAATTCCTCAGAATACTCATCATCATACCCTAATATATTCAAGTCTTCATTTAAATCAAAATTATTATCCTCTTGTGATGAAGCTTGTGATGTGGTTTGACTATGAAAAAAAAATTTAATTGATGATTGACTCTTTTTGCATTGAAATTTTTTATCTTATAATGTATCTATACATCCAAAATAATAAATAGAAATTAAAAATTAAAATTTATACTAACAAAAATAATTATTATAATAGTATTAATAACAGGCTTATATATTTCCAATTGAGTAAACAATAAAAACATGCAAAGAGTTATGCAACCTAAAGTAAAACTACAATATGTTGGATTTCCTTTTTTTTAATAGAAAACTATGATATCATCATGTGATTTTGAATACTTTTAATCTTTAATGGAACATATGTTTATTTTTCTTAAAACTAAGTTATACTAGTTAGGATTATATTCTTTTATCTACACATTTTTATGTATTCGTTTCTAAGTGAACTTGGAAGCTACGAATAAGGTCAAGCTTTTTACAATGTAGGGTATAAACCAAGGAAGATGTATTTTTTGAACTTTTTGAAGTACCTACCAATTGAATGAATGCATAAAAATAATGACAAAAAATCTCTATTTTCCACTAGAGGTTCAGAGTAATGGCTTGTGATAAAAATCCTCTTTGCTATCGCAAGAACTTGAACAACAGAAACCTCTGGGCAAGAATACGTAGAAATTTTGTACTCCAACGTATAGCTATACAACACACCACTCAACCAGTGATCAAAAACATGAGTCCAAGTCATATCAGCATTATAAAGTCACTGATAATCTTCTTGGGTCCAAACACGAGGTCAATAATACCAACTCTTCCTCGATGCATACACTAACAACTATTCATACAGTTCTACTAGAAAATAATAAAAGAATGTCTCATAAAGCCCATGATACATATGATCCTCTACCCATTTACATGCATCAAACTCAGGTTCAGTGTTGAACCACTATGAAAACTCATCCTCTATGTTCTTAAACCAAGTCTCCATGTTGTCCAATGTCAAGTGTTCTTTCATCACATACCATTCTTACAACAGCTTCAAAATAGGTCCCAACAACCGGAACCAAAATGTAGTCACCTTTACCTGCTCCCTTTGAACCCCAAGCACATCAGCATATCACTCTCATCCTTGACTGGGCGCTCATCTAAGGCATGCACGGGCAGCGAGCCCCTCCTTTATGTGAGCTTTGTAATAATGCTTCGCCATTAATAGGAGGAATATGTGCAGATATAGAAATACATGCATACATTCTAACATAGGAGTAAAGACACTAGATCTAAGCACAAATGCACCATGAAAATAATATAAGAATTATTAACAACCCAAAGGAATCAGATCTAAACCATAAGAAAAATAAATAAAACTAGGGTTTGAACCCATAAATAGAGATATACAAAAAAACCCATCATATTCATTGTTTACAAAACTATTTATAGTCACCAAATTACATAAAAAGGGGTCATAGAAAACAAATACATTATGAAATAACACCCTAGCTCTGCAAACTGATTCTGCTCAAAGGGTTTTATCCATGCTCTCTTTTATGCACCTAGAATACTTTGTGCCTTGCAACACACCCAGCTTCTTCCTCCTGCATCACCACTCATTCCTACCTATGTCTCTGCTTATCCTTGCACATACGCACCTATGCTTACACACATTCACCCCATTTTTTTGGACCCAAACACCTTCTTAAATATAATCGGCATCTCTCCTCTACCACCTCAACTTCACTCATAGGCAGGCCGTATGCCAGATGGAATCATGCTCCTCTATAATTGAGTGCCTATGCCAGCTTTCCAAAACCTTGATTAGCCTCCACTAACCGTAATGATTACATCCTAGAATATTATTTCCTTGAACTGCAAGACTCCAAGTTCTAAATTTATCCAATCACCACCCCTGCCCGCCTCCTCACATGTTTTTCATGCAACACCATATTCCATAATGCGGCTAAGTCCTAAAATCCTCTTTTGCTTCCACGCCCCATGTTTACTCAATCCCTTCACTCAAATTGAATTTTTCGAACTATTTGCATGTACTTAGTTCTTCTTGCGTGATTTTTTCCACATGAATTTTTCCTACCTTGCCTTCTGTGCGCACTCATCCTCTACTCTGGGGACTTAGTCATTTTTTGGGATCAATATAGCTTGAGGAATTAGGTTAGCTAATAGGCTTAACTCTTCTCATTTTCCTTGATTGAGGTCACTTTCTCTCCTTTTTTAATGCTTGACACACACCTTTTTCTTTGCTTAAAATGAGATCCTCTTGCTTCATTTCATTTTTCTTGACTTCAAATTTGAATCCCAAACCAGTTCTATCACCTGCTGATTTTTGATTGCTCAAAATATCATCAAGAGACTTGGAACTCTCCTCAAATTTTTGATAATATATATGCCTTAATTTTTACATCTAATAGCTCTTTCTTAAGAATGGAAACTTCTTCTTCCTTGGATTGTAAGATAAGAGTCATGGTACTCATTTTCATCTCTAACTTTCTCACAATTTCATCAAGATTTTCTATAATACCCACCACTAGTGGATCTCATGGAATATTTTTATCATCAATAGAGCCTCATCACCTATATCTCTTTGATCACATTCATACTCATAATATGAGCCATCATTCTCACTATATGATTCAGATGAATAGGCCTCTCCCTTAGTGTAAAATTTGTTCTTACTCTTCTTCTTATGATCAAAATTTTTGAACTTATTCTTCTCTTTACTGTATCTCTTATTTTTCTTTTCATCTCCACCTTCACGATCATTATCATCTTTCTTTTCATGTCTATAAGGAAACTTAGCAACAGAGTGACCTACAGTACCAAAAATAGAGCACTTTAAAGGAATTTTACCCCTTGTACTCACAAATTCCAATAGTCATCCTTCTAGCAAACATTTGAAATAGTTCTTCATCTTCAAACTCAACAACATCATCGACCTCATTGGTCTTTGTTATAACTGAATCATAGTACCCTTTGATTACTTAGCATGTGAGTGTGTTAAGGAAAGTAGTGTGACTGGTTAACATGGGTACCATCCCTCAAGTTGTAGAACTTTCTACTTGAGATGGACCTCCAAAGAAGGTCGGTTCCTCTTCTTAATCTAATGCAACAACTAACTCTAGGGAAGGTATATCTACTAACTACTCCTAGCCTATGAATTCCAAGGTACCAAGGAGATAGAAATAACATGAAAAATGAAATAAATCTAGACTAAAAGAGGTGATGCACTAACAGAAGGGTGTAGGAAATATTTCTAATGTGTGAAAATGGAAGAAAATACATAGCAGAGAGGGTGGAAATAATCACCCCAAATTAAAAAAAAACATTCACATCACCATTTCTAGGTAAGCACAACAATAATAGACCCTGAAAGAAGCATAAAATAGACACAAAACACTTGCAGCTGAAACAGAGAGGAAAGAGAATGCAACACACACAAACAAGGGAAGAAAACATCTACAAATCCAAGTCTATTACTTCATTTCAAATTACAATAGGATTTACTTTGTTTACAACATCAAATTGTTTAAAAACAATGGACTGAAAGCCATCTAGGAAGTATCACACTTCCCAAATCTAGCATTAGCTAGGTAGTTCACTTCCCATATTGTTTAATTCCTTCTAGTGGTCTTACTTTGCATTACAGGTAGATCCTCCTAGCCAAAAGAAATCTCTCACGATCAGCTATGGATTCGGAAGTCATACACGCGCAACAACCCATCAACCAGCATTTGAACAGGTATTCCTCCTATGCCTGTTACCCTATCTGTTTCATCAACACTTCAAACAAACAATCTAAGAATCAAGTGAAACATTTTGGCATGCCCAGTGGGACCCATCTGGGGTTCCTTACATTTCATTCATTCCTAGGAAAAATTGTGTGTTTGTTTCCCTTCTGAAAAGCATACACATTAATTTTCTTCCTTGGTAACCCACCTTTTCTTTCTATTTGCTCTAAAGGAAACTTTTCTTTTGGAGTAATTAAAAAGAACCATTTCTTCATGTTTTCTGCATTGTAGTGAAAGAGCATCCCTCTTCCTCTTCATCTTATTGTGTCATCCAACTTCACACTTCGATTTGGGCTTAAAAATAAGTGCATTGCATTTTGATTCATCACATTAGCTCACATTAATTGAGGGAAACCTATACGCTAGAAGTCATGACCAGCTGATGGTTGACAAATGAATCGTAGAAAGCACATTTCTCTCTCTCTCTCTCTCTCTCTCTCTCTCTCTCTGAGTCTTGCCAAATTGAACAAATTCAAAAAAACACATATTCTTAAACAACATCTTTTCTAGGAATGCCTGTCAATGATCACACTGATTTGAGGATTGACAGGTACTCCCCAGCTCACTGCTCTGTTGAGTCATACTTCAAAGTGAATCCCACCCCCACCATAACATACCTGAAACCTCAAATTTTAGATCTCCTTCTTTATAGGAAGCCATTCTCACCAAAAAACTCTATTTCACAATTCATGTGTCAGTCCCTAAATAGCATAAGCTAAACAAACATAATAGAAAAGGCACTCCTAGGATCACATTTTTCTTAGTGTTTCTACTTGGCTTGCATTTTTAGGTGAGAGATCACATTCTTCAATTTTTTTTGTTCATCCTTGCATGCTCCTCATCACATCTGGTGTATTCCGGCATCACCTGAGTGTGCCTGGGCCATATCATCATCATTCTTAGAATTCTGGGTCTGATTCTACATCAGATTTTAATTCACAACCACTTTTCTTTCATCACTGTTTCGATTTCACAATAACTGTCGTCGATTACCTCTGACCATCATCGGTTATACCCAATCAATGTCGATTCTAGGTCCTTTTGCTAACCTACTCAAAAGGACATTTTTATTCATTTTCTTCCACTTTTCACAGTCCCTGTCACTACCATCATACCCATTGATGTTGTAAACATCATCATATTTGGCATACCTGTCATATTTCACCTTTTACCTAGGTTTTCACTCACTGTCCATTTTCTATAGTAACCGGCAGCAGTTACCCCTGACCAGTGTCGATTTTCCCTAACTAGAATCGGTTAGCCTGTTTCACATTCCAACCACCATTTGGTACCTAATCCAATTTTTACTGCCAAATTCACTTGTTCCTGCTATTCTCTGTGTCATTTACAGAGAAGCAGCCCTTCCTGATCAGTACTGTTTCACATGGTGTTGACCCAAAGACAAGAAAGTGCACTTGTGTTTCACACCAATTGTCAACCAATCCCACCTAGTCCTTCACCACCTTCCATTTTATCACCATCCATGGATTTCATCCAGCCTATTACTATCGCTACCAGAGATGAGGAGTTCGCACGACTCCTTGACCAAAACCCTGCCACCTTGAAATTTTACCTTTCCCACTCATCCACTCGAGATGCCTCGGGTCAGTTGATATATGGCATGCTTGTATCTATCCCCCTGAATCTCGTTCCCAGTCCTGCATTGGCCCCATCTAGCTCCATGTTTCCCACATCTACCTTACCCCATTCGTTTCGCAGCTAGGTCCTATACCCTCTATAATTTCAATGTCTACTACCTCCGTGGCACTTGCTACATCCACCATACCCGTGAAAACTACCCCAAACATGAACTCATCCACCCCTAATGTCTCACGCATACACGTAGCTACATTACCACCTCTAGTTTCAGTGACCCCTACCCCATTTTAGAATGTGGTTCTTTCTATTCCACAATCATTAGCCCCTATTTCCACTAGGGTACCATGAACCTTCCACCCCCATATACATACTATCAACAACCTCCTGTTTCATCCATTATTCATTCCAAGTATGTACCCCATGTTTCACTGGTAGCCCCATACACTGGAGTGCCACCCCTGTTATATGCCTAAAACCAACCTTCTCACGCTATAGGAGGCACCCAATCATCACAACCCACCAACGACCTAATTAAATTGATGTTGGACAAGATGCAGACATTGGAGGCATTGGTTTCTGACTCCCACAACACTCTCACCTACGATGAGATTTGCAACAAGCCCATTCACTGATCCATTCCTATCCGCTCATACCCTGTGCATTAGGAAATGCCTAAATTTAATCGTTCCAATAATAAAGAAGACCCGCAGCAGTATTTGCAGTCGGTCAAAAATGGGTGTTATCTGATCGCTCATGATGATGCCTTTCTCTTGAGAACCTTTCCCATGTCCCTCACTGGACCTACATTAGATTGGTATAGTGGGTTACCTAAACACTCAATATTCTCATTCAATCAGGTATCCCAAGCCTTCTTGGATCATTTCTCTATCAATATCATCAAGAAGGTTACCATGACCGATCTATACTCCACACGTCAATATGAGGACAAATCTATCACATATTTTATCGCTCACTAGCATAGCCTGATCAACTAACTTACCTCCCAACTACTGCAAACAAAACTCATCAAGCTCTTCACATGGGCTTGTGCTAGGTATATCTCACTGACCTCGCAGGTCCAAACCTTTTGAAAATTCGACGAAGCATTCACTATGGCATGAAATTTAGAGATTCGAGTCATCGAAGAGAAGAAAATCCAATTATGCAATAAGAATTCAACATTCAAGTTGAATGATACCTCTTCTTCTTCCAAACAAAAAACCAATTATTCAAAAGCTAAGGGTACCGCTAACGCAGTGGTACTCAAGGCTGGCCCAGCTCATCCATTAAATCAAGCTACCCCCTCATCTAATCTCTCACCTGTCTAGACTTTTCAATTCAAATGAGAGTAGTGGAAATATACCCCAATTTTGGAACCTTAGTCTTTTGTCTTAGAAAATCTCATCAAAGCCAAAGCCATCACCCTTCCACCTATAAAACCACACACTAGTTTTGACCCTGCTCACCCCATGCCTGCATGGTATAAAGAACATGACTTATGTAGCTATCATCGAGTAAAGGGTCATAGTGACGGCAATTGCATTACTTTCAAAAATATTGTCCAAGAAATGCTCGAGAAAGGTGAGGTAACAGTGGATAATCCTAATGCACTTGCCAACCAAAACCTAAACATCTTCAAGAAACCATTTCCCAACCATGCCCCTTCGTCTGATCAATCCAGTGAGACATCAACTCATGATACCCATACCCGCAAGGTTCACGCTATCTTTAATGATGTACCTATGACCTCCCAATTACCCCATATTCCTTCCATAGAGGAGATCCTAGCCTGAAATGCTCCTTCCACATTAGAACAAACCTCCCCTATTCCTTCACCAATAGGGGAACACCTTTCATCTCCTTCATCACCTACGGAGGAGTTTTCTGCCAACATTGAGACCATCTCATCCCTGGCTTCACCACTTAGAGAACCTTTACCCACAATACCTCCCCCACCCATAGAGGAGCACCCATTACCTCCTCCACCCAT
This sequence comes from Taxus chinensis, assembly GCA_019776745.2. Lineage (NCBI taxonomy): Eukaryota > Viridiplantae > Streptophyta > Pinopsida > Cupressales > Taxaceae > Taxus > Taxus chinensis. The sequence goes on along the minus strand of CM034152.1, from coordinate 737,838,704 downwards.
AGAGGAGCACCCATTACCTCCTCCACCCACAGAGGAGAACCTATCCATTCCTCCACTTATAGAGGAGCTCCCATCATCTCCTCCACACATCATAGACCTTGTTGAGATACCTTTGCCTCTTGGCGAGAATTCTCCATCAGCTACCCAAAATCCTATAGATCTACTTTCAGCTCTCTTACCCATGGAAGCTGAAGCTAGCCAATTCCCCGTCTCTAAGACACATTTTACGGGAATTACCATTAGGTCCTCACCAACTCCACCTACAAACATTATGTTCTCACATTTGGCCGATCACTTAGATTATGTGGATAGAGCCTTACCATGGGGGCACCTTTTACTTCCTGTCTCAACACAGATGCAAAGATCCCTTGCTGATACCTCCACTATCTACCCAAAAATATTTCGACCAATCAAACCAAACACAACCACCTCTATCACAACCCCTTCTACGACACCTGTTATAGCTCAAACCACACCCTTACCCATAACCCGACCTACATCTAAACCCAAATCCACACATATAACATCTTCCTCAACTAAACCTATTACCACTTTAGGGGTCACCCCGACCACCAGCCTTACTCATCCACTTTAGGGGTCAATACCACACCTACTCCAAAACCCAAACCAAATAAACAAACACATCAACCTTATACCTCGACTACACCAATCACACCAGTACTTTTCCCCGTCTGTCTTAAGACCTCGGTTGCCCAACAGGGTCAAGCAACCTCCACCCACCAATAAACCAAAAACACAACAGCCCATTCCTCCCTCACAAACCTCTAACCTACCCAGACACCCAGCCTGACTTATACCTACACCTGCAGCATCGCTACCACCCATACCTCCAATACCCTTAGCCATTGCTTCACTACCCACTACACTCTAGTCACTGTCCCTCACACCCCAAGCACGACCAACTTCATCTACCTTCACAGCACCTCCATTATCCCCATGGGTAACTCGCCCTCTTCCTCCATCTAATTTTCCTTCTATACCTCTTACACCCACATCACCTTTACCCAAGAAGGTGTAACCCAAAACCAAAACTCCACTACCCCACAATAAGGTAGTCAAATCAACCACACACCCTCCTACCCATCCATCTACTATACCCCTACCTAAATAAACATGATCGATACCTAAAACTACACCAACACCTAAACCTCTTCCAAAAACCGTTCCTCGACAATCAACCACACCTACACCCAAACCCACTTTCACTTCTCATTGTGATCCACTAGCAAGGTCCTATGCCAAAATTTTAACCAACCTCCTTGAGACTTTTTTCATCACATTACCACCACTCAGACCTTATGACCCCCTCAAACCCAAACCAAAAGGGTTTGACGATACTAAAATTTGTGCATACCATCGTGTGCCAGGGCACAATGTGGAAAATTGCAAGGCCTTGAAAACTGTCCTTATTCAATTATGTCCACTAGAAACTAACTTTGACAACGATGACCTTCTCGATGATGATCCTACTTCACCGACACCCATTTCCACACTACCCACTCAAAAACCACAACCTCCACCCTCACAACTCCTAGAGCCACCCCCAAAATTTGAAATTAACATGGTTCACATCAGATAACTTGCCGTGCCACGACCCAAATGTTGTTGCACCCAACTCACCTCACAGCTATTTTCTCCTCCAGTAGGTTTTTTCCTGTCATGTCATTATACCACTCATCCTACACCTTCTCAATTTACCAACTCCCCTCAAATCAACATGATACACATCACTACATGTGCTCAGAAGCATAAAGAAAAGGCAACTAGCCCACCAACCAATCCTATACCCAACATACCATTTGTACCCATACCTAAAATAACTATCCATGGCCCTACGTACCCCATTTCTAATGGCATCACACATCGTACCATGCTCAAACAATTACACCAATCTCCCCTCATAATCCCATCGTTAAGCTCTCATGGAGGTTCTTTAATCTATTGAGGTTTTACCCAATGACCCTACACCCGTAGCCTCCATTATCACACCCCATCATGTAACCTCTCTCACCAAATTATCATCTTCATCTTCACCCCACTTTGTTCACCAAGTGGCCTCCCTTAACTTCTCAAAGGAGGAGATCACGTCACACCAAAATGATGACCCAGACCCAACCCTCTTCATCTCTATCTACATCAAGGACATAGGGGTATGCCATGTGATCAGGGTTCATTTTAAGAGACCTCTTGGAAATCAGAGGTGGAGAATACCTGGCGAATATCCCCGGAACCAGTTTCGCGGGAAGGCAAATTTTTTAGGGGTTGTATGAAAAAATTTCACCTGATTGTCAAGTGCTTCGACAGAAGGCTACAGACGCGCGACGGGAGATTTTGCTGTCAATGCATTTTTTTTTGTCGCGCGACAGCAAAATCTCCTGTCTTGCATCTACAGCCTCCAACCTCTGCTTTCTCATCAAAAAATCTCTGTGTCGCGCATCAACAAACTCTTTGTCGTGCGTCTGCTATGCGTCAATATCTGTTGTACCTCCTTAACGCACGTCAACAACCGTAATGACGTGCGTCACTGAGGTCTAGTGACACGCGTCAACAACCCTTTTTCTGTCATGCGTCCACTGTCTATATATACTGTCGCACGTCAACACTACCCTTGTCACGCGTCAAATTCTTCGCCCAAGTCACGCGTCAACACTTCCTCTGTCGCGCATCATTATAGCTATTGTCACATGTCAACAATGCCCTTGTCACGGGTCATCATTGCATTTGTCGCGTGTCAACAATCACAGGCTAATAGTAATCTGAATCTCTGGTGCTTACGGGTATGCGAGTTCAAATTTCACAGTATTGGTAATTTGTTAAGCTACTTGAGGTATGCTACCTGGTGAATCAGCTAGGTTTTTATAGGTCTGATGTTTTCAAGTTAAGGTGAAGCTGACCCCCCAAAAAAAATATACTATATATTTTAGGCGAATAGGACACCGACCCACTCCGAATAATTCGCCTTCTCAAATTTTCCTAAAATGAAATTTTCGCCATATTACGAATATTCGCCGCTAAAATTATCCCTACATGTGATGATTGATGGGGGCGCTAGCATTAACATCATTTCATCCCATGCATTCACTCAAATGTGCATACCTAATAATTACATGCATAAACATCTGGTCATGTTACGTTCATTCAATGACACTATCACCTCTACACTAGGCACTGTCATCCTCCATGTTCACATGGGTCCCCGCACTATTCCAGAATTGTTTTACATTTTGGAGGGAGAATTCCAATATAACCTGTTGCTTAACAGACCTTGGATCCGTGTCATGGGTTGTTTTCCTTCCACTTTACATCATTGTGTAAAGTTTGAACATGAAGGACACACTTATACCATTCGAGCTGACCCATCACCTTTCAAAATATGCAACATGCTTTACCAACCCAATGATGTGCTCATACCTATCAAGCCGTCTACCTCCGCAACCACTTCCGCTTCACCTACACATCCACCTACCAGTACATCCGTTACTTCTACCGCACATACCTCCTCCATTCCTACCGCGGCCATAACCTCCACGGCTGACCCACCAGGTTCCCAATCCATTAACTCCACCTCCACATCGAACTTTGATACATTATCCATAACAACTACCTACATACCAACCACTGATCCCTTGGAAGGTGTTTTTTAATGTTTTACTTTGGGGGAGTACCGCCTATATAGTGTTAACACATTCCTTACTCCACAGGAGTATGGAAGTATTCACCAACACCCTCGCTACGATCACTGTATAGGAGAATTCCTCCTTTATGGTCCTCCTCATCTTCATACTAGTCTCACCTATGGGGGACTTGATACTACCACTTACACACCTGAACCACCATCACAAACCCGCCCATTTTCCATTGACTTCCAATCACTTACCAATCACCATTTTCCCACACGTTACTGCACTGATGTGCATTGAAGGGTTTTGGTTTTAGCTTTTACGAACAAGGCCGCCATATCGTTATTCTATGTACCACCTGCAAACATAACGACCGTAGTGGTATCAACTTTCCCAAACCACCTACCAAACAAGCCTGCATTGAACTCATTAAGGACACTAGCTCTTCTCCACCTTCTTCACCCACTCCACCTTCATCACCACCTTCACCAACAGAGTCAATGGATCCTGAATCTATCCCTCCTATTTTTTTTTCATAGACACCATTTCCTTGGGGCCTCTGACTTATCAATGCGAGGGTGAGGCCCCTTCCACTCTTCCCTTCCTGTATCCTAAAATGATCGATGACGACACACCTACAATTAATGTCATTTAATGTCAAGATGATGAATCCATACTCACCTACCTTGGTGCAGAAGACTCATATATTCATCGGTTCTTACCCTCTAAGACAAAAACCATGTTGAATGAATCGACTATCGAGATCAACATTCATACTCAGGATGGCCCACACATCCTAAAGATCAGACAATCTTTAGATGCTATTAAACAGGAAGCCATCACTTCTTTTCTTAGAGATCGTAACCATGCTTTCACTTGGTCTTACGCAGACATGCCCGGTATTGACCCCACCATAGTGGTCCACAATATCATAACCATTCCCGATGCCAAACCCATCAAAAAAAAGTAGAGTAAAATGCACCCTCGCATTGCTCTTCTCGTCAAAGAGGAACTTCAACGCCTTCTTTCCATTTCCTTCATCATACCCATTGATTATCCTCGTTGGATTTCTAATATTGTCCATGTCACTAAAGCAATCGGGGGACTCTGAATTTGCACAGACTTCCTTGACCTCAACCTAGCCTTCCCAAAAGATGAATTTCCCTTACCCGGTATTGATCAACTGGTTGACCTCACCATTGGTCACGAGATGCTATCACTCAAGGATGGCTTCTCAAGTTATAACCAAATTTTTCTTGCCCCAAAATAACAACACAAGACCTCATTCATCACCCCTTGGGGGACCTTCTGTTATCAAGTCATGCCTTTTGGCCTTAAAAATGATGGTGCTACATATCAACGGGCTATGACTTACATCTTCCATGATTTCATGCATCGTATATCAGAAGATTACATGGATGATCTCTTGGCCAAATATAAACATTGCTCCAAGCACTGTCGACACTAAAATTTTCCTCCATAATTTATATTTCATTAATGTGTGTATTAGGAATAGGATGTTGATAAGTATAATTAGTAGTAGTGTCCGATAGAAGATAATGGCATTGCCAGTACAATGCCACCAATAATGTATAGTACGGTAATAGTCAAAAGTACAATAGGAATGTTGTGGTAAAAAGTAAATATTTGTCGTAAGTGGTTTGGCAATGTTAAAATGTCAAAGTTAGGGTAAGTAGAGAAGTAGGGTCTACATCATTAGGAATTATAAATATTATATTGGTAATAAGGACAAGGAGTGAGGTCATAAATATTTTGTGTATTTCATTTGTAAAAATTATAAAAGTGTGGAACCCATGTGAAATGATAAGGTTTATCTTATCTTAGAACATAAGCTTACATGTATAGATAAGAGTTAAGGTATGGAATATGATTCGTCAGAGTAGATTTCTTATCCTATCTTAGAGATAAGATGGATAAGCCTGAAAGTTCTATAAATAGAGAGGTCACCCCGCTCATTTAGCATAGAAGGAAGTAGTGAGAAATATTTTATGAGTAAGTGTGTAAAGGAAGCCATCATTTTGAAGGTGTGTTAAAGAAGCCATTAAGAGGTGTAATTGTGAAGTTTCTCCCATAGTTATTGTTAGAAGGCAAGTGAAGTCAGCAACACTTGAAGTACCTCATGGGTGAGATTGTAACAATTTCATGTTGATATTATAATTTACACTTATATTTCAGATTTATCATCATTCCTTCTTATCATAGTCTATGGTATTCTCTTGTTATGTTTGTTGTTGTGTTTCCAGATTCCATCCACCAAACTAAAAGTTGGGCATTAGTAAATAATCATAGCACGAGGAGTTCCCGGTAAAGAATTATCATAGTGCCGGATTGGTGATGACAACACCTTACCATCCTTAAAACCATCTTTGACCACCTCATTAAATATTGTGTCCACCTTCATCCTAAGAAGTGCGTCTTAGCGGTTCTCTTAGGAAAGATCCTGGGATTTATTGTTTCCCTTCGTGGTATAGAAGTTGACCCTGCTAAAGTCAAGGCCATTCTATAAATGCCTCTACCCACTAACCTTAAACAACTCCATAGCCTGCAAGGTAAGTTACAGTCCATTCATCATTTCATTTCACAATTATCTGATCAATGTCAACCGTTTCATCATCTACTCAAGAAGGATGTCTCCTTTAAATGGGATGATGACTATCACAAAGCTTTTGAGGCCTTAAAATAATACGTTCTCCAACCACCTGTACTCATCCAACCTAAAGATGATCAACCTTTCTACCTATACATATCCGCTACTGATCATTCTTTGGGAGCCATGCTCACTCATCATGATGAACAACATAGGGAGAACGTGGTTTATTACATAAGACGTACGCTTTTGGACTATGAAACATGATACAACCATCGTAAAAAACTTTGATTAGCCTTTTTTTTTTTTGCCACCAAACTCCGTCATTACCTACTCAACCACAAAACCTATGTTGTGACCAACACCGACCCCTTACACTTCATGTGCACCAAACCTTATCAAAATTAGCATGCTGCACGATGGCTTATGCTTTTAGCTAATCTTAACCTCGAATTCATTCATCAAAATTCCATCAAGTGCCAAGCTATCACCAACCAATTGGCTGACGCACCTATTTCTGGGGATCAACCCTCTAATTTTGACTTTTCAGATGATTCAATTACTACCCTTTTCGTGGATGAACCCCCTTACCAAATGACACTCTTCTTTGATGGTTCCAAGTGTCAACATGGGGGTGGAGCTAGTATTATTCTCACTCCTCTTGATGGAGAACCCATGCCTTTGTCTTTCAAACTAGACTTTGAATGCACCAACAATATTGTCGAATATGAAGCGCTTGTACTAGGTCTCTAAGCCACCTATGCCCTAGATGTCAAATCAATCAACATCTTTGGTGATTCTCAATTGGTCATGAACCAAGTCAATGGTATGTTCCAATGTCATAACAAGATACTTCAAAAGTATAAACATCATGTTGACATACTTTTGACCACCTCTGATCATTACACCCTTTAAACCATCCCACGTTCAACCAACAAATTTACAGATACCATGGCCTGCTTAGCTTCCCAAATACCCACTTCACCCACCGATTCTACAATATTTGTCACCGTACAATGACTCCATTCACCTTCTTATTTACCTCACAATGTTTACTCGATCAGAACTGCTACCGCTGACCTAAGAGACCTTTGGTATAAACAATACTCTGACTACCTTTCTCTCTCCATCTATTCATGTTTAACACTAAGTATTGAATACTTTTCTGTATACTACTTACCTCCTAATCTCACCTGTAACAGACAATGTGCCTTCCTTAAAAATGTCTCTCATTCCATCATTCTGGGAGGAATCCTCTATAAGTGTGGCTTTGATGGTGTAACATTCCCATTTTAAGACTTTAGAAACAAGGAATTTTTTTTTATTGAGTAATGTTCCTTTTTCTAAATACGTAATTTAGAACACACATTCCAAAGTAACCATTCTTGTAATAGATAACCATATACAGCTGTAATGACTCGGTAACCTACCGATCTATTCATTTCATGACTCAGTAAACTACCGATCTATTCATGTTTAACACTAAGTATTGAATACTTTTCTGTATACTACGTATACTTGGTTCTCTTACTCCAATTCCCTTTTTCCTACTTATCCAATAACACTCAATGAAACGTATAAATAACATGAAGAACATCAACATAATAGGATTCCATTTCTTTGCAAAAGTACAAGACAATTTACATAATCCATGAAAGTAAATTATCATTCTACATTTCCTTTTCAAAACTTATACATTTACAACTTATGAATTTCATACATACTACATGACAATAGTCTTTATTCAAAATAAAATAACTTTTCTTTTCAATACAACTTAAGAACAAATCAGAATTCTTCATAAGAACCAACTTAGATCAGCCAATGCATCATATAATTTTTTTCCTTCTTTTATCACTTACGAAGTCCATCTGCAAAAATTGTTAGCACGGGTCAGTTCAATGAATTGAGCATGATAAGCACTAAGCCTTAAAACGAAGTGCATTCCACTAATTGTTCCGATAAAACAACCCTTCTTTAATGAACAACAAGTAATTCATACTCCCTTAGCATAAGTAATATCAATAAAAATAAGAGCAATACTAAACAGGTTTAACAAAAGAAGAACATAATATAATCTATATTACCTGTCCTATAAATTAAAGTATAATTGATTCTATCAATTATCTTGACCAAACAACAAAACATAACATATCACTATTTCCAATCTTCCAAATATAATACAATTCATATCTTTACTATAAGATACAGAAGTATTTACAACATATTCCCTCTTGGATGATTCATCTCACTTTCAAGTAAGGAAGAAAAGAAAACATTCCATTTTCCAAAGTGCATAATCATCAGCCAGGCTGAAACAAGTGTATATTATGATTTAAACAATTCCTTTAAAGTAACTATACTTTAACATTTAACAAATTAATGTATTCATCAAACAGATTCATATGAAAGAAATCCAAGGAGAAGTGATGGATTAACACTCAACAACAAGTTACAATTTCATTTGCCAACCTAACTTCCATTGAAAACACTGTAATAATGGAGTTCATACACAGTCTAAGGACAGTAAGTTTCACAGTGTATTTTGTCAAAGACTTAAGAATCTTTTATTGCACCAGAACATCCTAAAGAGAGCACATTAGCATTTTTCCTTCATAGAAAACTTTACCATCTAACAATGAAGTTTCGTCAATCCTTTCCATTACTATTCTCTTTTTAAACTCGATGATAAAATAGTGAAATTCAAACACATTCCGCAATGGATTTGAATCACAATTAAACTTTCAAGACCTAACATTCATTTGCTGGTCTCAACAAGAGGTAAGAAGTATGAGTAGATGTTGAACACTCAAAACTTTCTAACAGTTTAGGTAAAACAGAACTATCTCAATAGTATATCACTACAAGAACTACATGTTGAGATTACAAATAAAAGACATCCAACAAGTTGTTTCCAATCAATATCTTTAAGATTTTATCTAATCAACCTACTAGGCCATGCTTCCAGTTTTCTCTTACATATGTAGTTTATTAAAAATATTTTGAATCTAGAACCACACCATCCAATAATAAACTCCTTTTAAAAGACAAGATCAACAAATAGTACATTCAGTCAAAGACTCGAATACAAATCCGAACACAATGTACAACATAAGCTCCCAAAAAGAGGTCAAATCATTCAAATGCTTTCAACCAAGTTCGAGTAACAACATGTTCCCTCCCTAGTTTATAAAATAATCAAAAGATTATAATATCTGAACCAACACGTCGTTCAGGCTACCTTTTAAAATTACAAACACCAAGTAACAAAATGATTGTACAGGGATGTATCACAATATCACATTCACAAATCTCTAAATACACCAGCATCGTAAAGCTAGATCGAGTAAGAAGAACCTTCTTATAAAATATTTCATTCTATAAATAACTAGCTTCCATTTCAGTTAGGATCCTTTCAAACCCAGTTTCCCATACTGAATATAAGATACTTAACAGAGTTTGGTCCAAACGACTACAGAACATGAAAGTTGGGTTCATAACGAACCTATAGTAATAGTTAAATATTCACAAAGAAATAGTTCACAAGCACCATGCCTTAAGAAGCTTCGAACATAGTACAAATTATCAAGGATAACAAACCCAAATTTCAAGTTCGATACTATTCCAAAAAAAATCAAGTTTGTGCAGGATGAAACACAAAACTAAACCATATATGGTTTCTCCAGTGCATGCAAGTTTCAATAACAGCGAATGTTTCTCGCAAGAAGAAATACAAAACTAAACCATAAATGGTTTATCCACAGTGCCTGCGAATTTCAATAATAGTCAATGCTTTTCGCAAGGATAAATACAAAACTAAACCATATACGGTTTATCCACAGTGCCTATGAATTTCAATAACAGTCAATGCTTTTCACAAGAAGAAATACAAAACTAAACCATATACAATTTTTTCCTGTGCATGCAAACTTTGCAACAGTCAAATTTTCCACAAGGTGATACAAAACAAGCCATCTACGGATACATTCACAGTCCAATTAACCATGAAATAAAATGCTAACATCATAGATAAAATAATCTCTACAATGGTTCCATCCACCGAAACAAGTTTCCAATCAAATAGCTCGAACCAGTTTGTGATTTTCCATAAGTACTAGAGTTGCTTACTAGCTCGGGTATATAAAACACAACAGTTTGCAACTCTAAACTCAAAAAATACAGACAGATCTCTGTAACAATTAAAGATCACAAAAGAAGTCGAAACCAAAAACAATTTCAAACCACTGAATAAGCCAAACAAAGTAAGTAGGTTTTGTTCACATATGCATAGTTCCTTGGTGAAAAAGGCAATGCAAAACAAGCTTCCAACAGAATCAAGTAAAACACAGTTTCAAAACCCAAAATACAAGTTTTACAAAACCCATCAATAAATTTACCAGATAAAGCATGAATTCTCAGAACTCATCAGAGAAAAGTTGTTTTAATGAAAATAGTTAGAGGAAAGCAAGAGATTTTAACAGTTAGGGCCTATCATGCCTGATAGTGTCGCTATAAAATCGAAGAAGACCTCTAGCTTATCTCACTTCTTCCCTTCTTCTCCATGAAAGGTCAAACAACAAAATACTTCTTCCACAATGCCTCATATACTCTTCACGAAACAAAAATAGATTTGAAACCTCCAAAATATCCATGCAGTGTAGTTTAAACTGTTGGTTCCAAAAACCAAAACACATAAAGAGAGAAAAACACAAAGCATGCAAAATGAAACAACCAAACAAAAATCCACTGGCATGCCTTCCAAAGTGGTTTGGGCTCATGAAACAAAGTTCATTAATTGCATTAATTCCATATCTCCTGCCCAATCTTCCTTACCATCACCTGCCAAGTTTGGCGAGTTCCCAATAAAAAATAACATGTGTTTCCATTTCTAATTATACTACCACCTAGGCCTCCCCTAACCCAAATAGCCCCTACCAAACTTGGCAGTCCTGCATGTCCTTTCATCCTTATCAACAACATTAATGCCTTAGGAACCATCGCCCAATACTTGCGACCCCTTAGGTTCCCCTTCATTCCATTAGTTTAGGGTAGATTACTGGCTTAGGTTAGATCTTAGGTAGAATTAATGTTTATACCTTAGGATATAACACTAACCACTAACCCCCAACATATGTCCTTAGCAATTAGGTTAGATAACTCCACATAGGTAAGTAATCAAAAATACAATAGCTTTTAGAAACTAGGTTAGATCACTAAATAACCTTGTAGTGTTAGGTTCTAGTTTTTTATACCTAGCAACCCTTCTAACTCTTTAGTACCAGTTTAGGTTAGAAACAAAATTGTATCAAGTAACATAGCTTGGGTAGAAATACTTTCACCTAGCTTAGGATTTCGTAATTCAATCCTCAATAGCATCCTGGGTATCCCTTATACCGTGTACAGGTTGCATGCCTATTTTATCAGCAATGACCTTTCTTGGTCGATCCTCAAAGACCCAAGCCAAACAACCTACTGAATGGAAGTTCGTTCACATAGAAATCAAAGAACTTGTAACAACAATGTTCAGTCCGTCATGTGCCTTAACTCATGGAATGTTGATTTTACCATTCATTCAACAAAGCATTTTTAAAACATTCCTTGGATCACTGAAATTGATCCAGGGGTGAGTCAGATAAAAGACAAGTTTACAACTCTTAAACCAGATTGCAAATCACCTACCAGAAGTGAAAAATGGATTCAGAGAAGTCATACTAGTTTGATCAAACGATCTTAAGAGCAGAAAAGACTTATCTATATCAAGCATGATTTCCAATAACCAGAAGAACATATCCATATAAGGAAAATCACATATCAACACTTGAATGAAAAGGAATAAAATAACAACAGTCAAGGGTGTTACAGATGGTATTCTCTTACGATGCCTCACGAGTTCTGAAATTCCTTATACCATTAAGGAGGTTCATGATGGCATATGTGGAGGTCACTTTAGTGACCTTGTTGTTGCTAAGCGTATTATTCACCTAGGCTATTATTGGCCAACCCTTAACCATTATTTTTGCGACTACGTCAAATGTTGTGTAAAATGCCAGCAACATTCCAATCTTCATCATACACCCAGTCATGCCTTACAGGTCGCTCGTGACCTTTTCCCTTTCTCTCAATGGGGTTTGGATCTTGTCAGAGAAATCAACCCTCATTCATCCCAACACTATCAATGGATCATCACTGCTACTGAATACTATACAAAATGGGTGGAAGCCATACCACTCATCTCCATGAAAGCTGATAAAATATTTGAGTTCATTAACCACCACATCATTTATCACTTTGGTGTTCCTCATTGCCTCATCACTGACAATGGAAAACAATTCAAAAAAAAAACATTACAAAAACTTTGCGACAAGTTTGGTATTCATCTTAGTTTCTCATCACCTTATTACCCCCAAACCAATGGCCAAGTTGAATATACTAACAAAAACCTCAACAAAATTCTTATGAAAGTGGTTGATGATATTGGGAAGGATTGACATACGCACATTCCTTTTGCCCTATGGGCATACCGCACTAGTATTCACTCTTCCACTACGGCCACACCCTTTTCTCTGGTCTACAGTACAGAGGCAGTCTTGCCTCTTAAAGTCCAAATTCCCTCACTTCACATTTCTCTTCATGACATGCTCAATGATGATGACTTTCATCAGGACCGTTTAGCATAGTTAGAGTTACTAGAATAACATTGTCTTAATGCTCTGGATCACCTTCAAGTTTACCAAAAACGTATCAAACATGCCTACGACAAATGTGTCCATGAACGGACCTTTTGAGTCGGTGACCTTGTCCTGAAAGAAAATCAACACATAACCAAAGCAAAAAAAAGTAAACGGGGAAAATTTGATCCTAATTGGCTTGGACCATACATCGTGACTCATACCTATGGGTCAAGTGCTTATCATTTATCTTCTCTTGAGGGTAAACCCGAACCTGAGCCCCTTAACGCCTTGCATAGTCAACCATTTTATTGTTGAATTTTAGTCCTACCTCACCTTTTGTCTCTTTCCATGCTCGTCCCTTGAGTGAAATTCACTCCATACACCTCACCAATGATTAAACAAGAATCATGTGAATACCCATCACTATTCATCTTCTCTTAAATATGTGTACCACGGCACTACACATAACATGATTCTCATGGACACTTTTCATCTAACTTTAGATGAGATCCCATGGTCGTTTCACCTTGCCCTTTGAATAAGAGTCCTATCTTTCACCTTGGTCTTGTCCATGACTACAAAGACCTCACAATGGGACCAAACTCCTTGAGTCAAACATCTAATAAAAATTTGACTCCCTCAAAGTCACATCTTCCTCTCGACAATTACTACTATAAATAGACTTCTCCCACGAAGGACAGCTATGTAAAGCTCTTAAAAAAAAACGAGAGCGACCGAAGCTTCCTGCATCAATCAGCTTCATGAAGACCTCAAGGAGTTCAATTTTATTTTATCCCATATAGACTTCCCGCATTGATCAGTCTATCAAAACAAAAAAAATAGTCATGGACTTGCCCATTGTGACCTAGGACCTCTTGCCCAAAGGGCTTGTTACTTATACTGTATAAAATTAACTACCTTTCACCCTTCTTATCATTCCCACTCTTATTTCCTCATTTCCTCAAGGGACATCTTAGCATTTAGACATTTGGTAATTCTGTGACTACTTTCCATTGTAGAACAGTCAATCGTGCAATGTCTTTAGAGTCTTACGTTCATCACCTCCACCAAGGTATGATCCTACCCAATCAGGTGGCTTTATTTCCCCCTTTCATCTTTTAACCATCTTTGTTTACGTTTTGATTATCTTATTAGGACTTGGTCCTTTACACTTACTTTTGGGGTAATCTTCTTCTTTTGCCACAATCGTCCCAACCTAACTCTTTTTACCTATAATCTATCCACACCTAGCAGATCTAAACCCACAACATGCCCAAAAACCTACCAACTCATTTTCACACCTCCTCATTTTCTTCCCTAGCTTATGGGATAACTACATCAGCCTGAGGTCCCTTTTTGCTGGGACTATGTAGGCAGCACTCTAAGGGCATGGGGCTCTTAGAGGTTAGCTCTTCCATTTCTCTACCCTACACAATTCATCTTCCATGTTCCCCACCATTTACACCACATCTCACTTAGTTTCCCTTTTATATACAAAATTGGAAATTAAGCCACATACATAACAAGTTGCTTCATATTTTATACATTTATTACACCTATCATTTCTCTATCATCACTATGCATAGATTATACCACATCTCACATATGACTCATAGTATCATTCATTGCAATATATATATATATATATATATATATATATGAATCACAACTTCACCTACTTTCAACTCAACCATGCCTAACAAACCTGACTCGATCCATGCCTATAACCTAACTCAACCATGTTTATAACCTGACTCGATCCATGCCTAAACTGACCTGACTCCACCATATCTAACTCACCTAATTTCCATCCATATCAAAACAACAAATCCATATCTCATCTACCACAAGCCATAAACCAATGTCTCATAAACACATAAACAAATCACAAAATACCATGTATCTCATCATATAAATCAATAAATGTGTATCTCAATATACATGCCTATCTCATCATGTCCATCATCTCAAAATGTTGGCACGTAGACTGATATACAATACAAAATGTCATCGGCACGCAGGTCAGTCTCATATATACAAAAAAGAATGAATCAATACAAAATATCTTTGGCATGCAGGCCGATATGTGATAAAAAAATACAACTATCTTCGGCATGCAGGTCGGTATACATATCTCAAAAAATAACTAGTATACATCAAAAACCAGGTGACCACATATCAGGCATCTCACCGCATGTCCTCCATCTCTATGTCACATGTACCCTTGACCTCCTATGTCCCTACTGGCACCTCACCTAGAGCTGGTCTCCATGTGCTGGTGGCCTCTCCCTGATCAGGCCTCAGAGCTCACTAACCTCCTGTGCTCTCCACACTATGAGTGTGAGATCTCGTCCTCTCATTGCACACCTGTTGTGCCCTGTACTCGGCATAGGATATGAAATCTATCTTGGCCACCATAAGCTTGTCCTGATAATATCTCGCCTGACCTAGGGCATCCCGTAACCTAGATATAGGCACATTTTGTGATGGTCCCATAGGTCTCAGCCCCTGTATCTTCCCTCTAGTAACCTGCCTTGCACCTGCCTATGAACTGGGACCTATTCTCGGTGCTTGTGGTGGTGCCCCCTACCTATACCTTTCTGTACATCCAACATCATCTATCTGCTAATCCACTTGCTGCTCCTCCTCCCCTGTGGGTACTGTAGGCTGTGGTAGAGGTAGAGGCCTCTCCATGTCATCTCTTCGATAATGTGGGAAGGGTGGAGGAATGTCTTGTAGGAGCCTAAATTGCCATCAAACTCTATCAACTAGGATCATATCATCCTCCCTGACACAATGACCCTGTATCCACCTCTCTAGCTAGAGCTCAGCTAGCTCCTCATGCATATGCCTATATGAGGGGAATCCCACATATGGCCTCCATATAATGTCCACTCCGAACAATCCCTCTAGTAACTGCCAAAAATGGGCCACATCATATGTCAGCCTATCCGATCTCTGCTCTCCTATCACTAGCACCCATCTCTAATATTCCCCCCACACAAATCTAGGTGGGAATGCATCTGCTCGGGGCATCCCTATAGGTCACATGCACACTATGTGCTCGTATGCCCAACAGTGTAATAGGAAACTAACATCTAATCCTGACCTCCTCGTTGTGGCATACATCCAAAACTCTCTGGTATAACTAAGCCAATAATTTTATGCCAAATGAAAATACTATCCTATTATCTACTATATCTGTGAACACCCCCTCTAATTTCCATATAAATCTTGCTCCATTAGAATCTACAAGTGCGTAGTATGAGATAGCCATCATAATTAAACATATTAATTTATTCCTCATTGTCCTTGTCTCATACCATGCCTCTATATGAAAATCCCTAGATGTAAATGTGATTTGAGGGGCATCAACTCCAAATAACCATGTCCCAATACACCCACTCTACTATTAGATGTAATCGACTCTATCAGCTCCCCTAGTATCAGCAACCTCAATATATGGTACACATCCTATAGAGTGACCATCATCTCCCCAATGTTGAACCAAAATGTGCTTGTCTACACATCCCATCTATCAATCAGTGTGATCATCAAATCCACATCCCTCTATATACTCTAGTAGTGTCAAAATCCACCCTCACCCCACTGTGACAGAGTGGTCCCACTCCACATGAGTAACATAATCTTTGATATGGTCAAACATGGAAAGAAAATCTATTTTGGAGATATAGTGTGTCTCTAGCTTTCAAACCCAAAACAATAGTCAATAACATGTCTACACAGATCCTTTATCATCAAAAATAAAAAAATTGACATCTTATTCCAATCGACACCACCTAGTATGGATTGACATTGTCAAACCTTGGGTTGCCACTTTAAGGCCCCGGTCGACGATGAACATGTTTAGTTAAACCGACTGGGGACTGCCTTTGGTACCGACCCAAATCTCAAAAAAATACTGAAACATTGTTACCCCTTAACTTGGACACTGAGAGGGTGATGAATCAATGTATAATCAAAATTTCACATACATTTCCATTTTCTTAACATTGTTATGAAGAATGCATAAAATCAACACAAGAAAATCCGGCCACACTTGGCCGATTTTCGGTCACCTAATGAAAAACCCACGTCTTCCACAAAAACTACACAAAATTTTACGCGAGAAATTGAATTGGGAAAAAACCTACTGAAACCAAGAACTATGCTCAGGACTAGATTGTCCTATATCTACTACATTGATTTTATGGTTGAGCTTTAACTCAACCTTGAGCTTTACTACTCCAAAATTTTGACCAAGCAGCCACTTAGTCTTTGACAAGATTCAACTTGTCTAGAAGATTTAACTCCCAAGTTTGGTTAAAAAACAACTGACCTTTAGTGATCTTCAACTCACAGGGAAGCACAACTCCCCACCTACTAAGCTACAACTTAGACTCTCCAAACATTCTTGATCACACCTAAATTTTTGTCTCAAACAACTAATAGTGACCTCTAAACTAGCTTACTTCTACTTTCAATTCACTCCTCTTCTGATCACTCTTTCACATTAACTTCTGTCATACAAGATCATCAGTTTTTTCAAGCTTCTCTCTATTAGTTTTCAAATTTCCTCCGGACACCTTTTCTCTCTTTTCAATTTTTTTTCGTTTTCTCACTTCAAATAAACCCTCTTATGAATAATTTTCAATGTTCATTCCTTTCATGTGACTTCTTCATTCAACTACACATATGCATATGTCTCCATATGGCTTTATAGGTTATTTACATCACACTATATTCAATTTCAAACATTTTCTTCCTTTAACATGATCACTATACTCTTATATTTACTTACAATCTTCTTCAAGCATCAATACTCCTTTTCTGCCCATTTCAAGCTTACATATATCACCTAGACACTTTAACATGTACTTGCATTTACAACCAAGTTATCTTATTCTTAGTTCAGTATTATCCTAGCTCTACACTCTTACCTCCTATATCAAGAACTGATTATTTTATCATATGTTAATCTCACAACCATTTCTTATCTTGTCAAAAGTTATTCATAGCTCATTCTCTTTCATCAGCAAAAAAAAACTCACTTTCCTTTCCTTAAGGCCCTTGTATGTTTCAATGTACTCTCATAGTAATAAATAGGTCTTATAATAAACCTATGCATATACTCATGTCACTAGAATTAACATTATTTTCATATCTACTAAATTCTTCTTGTCAAAATAATATATATCTGCAACATAATTCATGAAGATCTTTTTTTTTTTCATTGCAACATTTTTTTCCCAGCTCTTTTCAGGTTTTTCTTCTTAACTTCCACTTCCCACTATTTCTACACTTCCTAAAGAATTTATTTTTGTATATTTTCATCCTCCTATTTTTGACCTCTTTATTTCATATTCCAAGGCCTTTCATATATTATTCACTAATGTGTTCGAGAAATATTGAGAGGAATTTTTAAAGGTTTGTAAATCCCTGTTATTCTGTCATGTAGGCAAGTCAGCCCTTTGATATTCCTTTGCCACTACAAGAGTAATTGATAAGGAGTAACTGCAAGATAATGATAGTTTTCATGTACAATTTTCTAAGAGTTGGAGTTAATTTTGAGATCATGTTACAAACATTCCATAATGCCTTTTTTGTTTTCGAAAGTTTCTACTTCAATCCTTCGCCATTTAGTTCATATTTCCATTTGAGTTCAATTCATGACCATGACTGACTGCAAGACAAGTTAATAGAAGATTGAAAATCTCTAAGTTGAAGCTTTCATGACTTACACACTTGTTCAAGACACTCTAAGAGGATATTCATTCACTTATTATCAAAATGTATCTTTGCACACAATGTCTCTTACCTTCAATCATAGATAAAAACAAAGAAATCAATTACTGGCACTATAACAGATTTTGAAGTGTTGTCTTCAATAAAACTATCAAGAAAATCTTGAGGCATGCTCGATGAAATAAATTTAAACCTAAAAAATCTTCAAGACAACCCCTAAACATAGCTTTATAGATATTTTCACCAAAATTTCACTGGATAAAACTCATGTTTTGAGTAATTTCCTTCTTGTAACCCTAGGCAGACGGTTTTGACCAAATGTGTAAGCCTAAGGTTTTATTGAGAATTTTTTATTGGAATTAAAAAATTCCAGCTATTTTTGACCTATGTAGACATTATCCTCCTCTTCCATACTCTAATTCATCTTGCAGAGCTTTAAAACACCTCTAACAACTTAAGTTCCAGTGCACATTGTAGAGACAATTATAACAATGCTACTCATGTCAAGAAGTAAATTTATATTAGGTCAAGGAATACATTGTAATATTATTGAGAGGATGAATGAAGCAAAATATCCCTTCTATTAGGGCTCATAGATTATTTTGTCATTTATAGGCCAAACCATGTTTGCACCTCAGTGATATACAGTCCATACCAAGATCAAGATGAGCTTGCCAAGATTTAATAGAGTCTCTTCTCTGTTCTAGCCTTCTTGGAGGAAAGAGTGAGAACTTGAGAGCCACCATATTATTCCAACATATTTGACACCAAATCCCCGAGTTGTCACATGCCTTTTGAATGACAAGCTTTAATAGTTACAAGTCTTTAACCATTAGAGTACTGCCTAGAAGGAATCATTTAGACAAGGAGAAACTCATGCCACCACTTCTACCATTTAAGGACCATTATGCCATTTAAGGGAATATGGTTGAACGCATCTATACCACCTAACCCCTCCGGGCCTCAAACATTAATGTAACCACAACTTTTATGATAATACTCTCTCACTATTCCTAGAGAATGCAACTTGTGCCTTACTGAAAGAGTCTTAAAGGAAGATGACATTATTAAAGAGAAATAAATGACTCACAAACATGGTGTCAACATTGAAGAACCTTGAAACATGTTATAAAAATTAAACACAAAATTTGAAGTAGGATAGATCACTTTAATATCCATCAATTCACGTAGGAGCTTGGGAGTGAAAAAAACAAGGCTAGAAAGTGATCATAAGCTCTTTGTTTCTCAACCAATTTCCCTCAAAAATTTTGCAAAAATTCAGGCTTGGAGTAATATTAAAACATTCCTTACAATAATTTAATCTGAAACAAGGGTCAATAATCTGATCCATTCATCCCTGAGTCCCTTTTCTTTATTGCAATGGTCTACCTCACTCGTCCTTGCACTTCCTATCGTTAAGAAACCAGTTTTAGACAAACTTGTATAACTTCCACAAAAGTCTTCAAAACTTGATGAAATTTGGAATCAAGCACTACAAGACACCCCCATACACTCTTCCCATAGGTTTTGTTACAAATATATTTATTTTTAAAAATTAGACCTATTTCATTTACCTGAGCATACATTGTCAGTCCTGAAGGTCAATTTTAGTGAACTTTTGAAAATTTTACCTCCCTCCGTGATAAAATAAACCTTTTTGTTTCTCATACATGTAGAAAACATCCCTAGGTTCTTACCATGATTATTATTTTCTTTTCATTACTTGTATCAAGATTTGAACCCTCATTACACTCTAGAACTAGTCCTAAATGAGCCAGTTCAAACTTAGACTTCCATAAGATGACCTAAAACTCACTCCAAAAGCTATTAATCATGGTAGTAGCCACCATATCTAACCTGTTGAGTTATCCAAGTATACCAACCTACACACTATCTTCAATGGACAACAATGATGGGTCATTGTATTCTTCCAATCATTTAACTAACATAATCTTTGTCAGTGTCATTCTAAACCAGGGCTGTGTCCTAGGCAATATGCAATGGAGTCTAGGACAACCAGTTATACGTGAGTCTATTGGGGGGTTGCATAGTTTTAGTGGATATTCTACGGAAGTGTAGTTAAAATCTACGGAAATTAAATACAAGTCTACGAAATTCAACTATTTGCAATGAAAGGGATTTCAACAACTAATCTTCTACTGTAAAGCAAAATACACACACACTTATTCTTAACAAATTAAATGACACTGAATAACTGGAATTTTCAGCAGAAAGCAACACTATTCATGAACTAGATTTGCATAACAAAAGCATCTACTCTAAGCAAAAGTGATAATGGAGAAAGAAGAGATAGTTAATCAAAGCATGCATGTAAAAACTCATCAAATGATAATTGCAGTAAAAATAATCGAAGGACTGTATGCATGAAAAACTCAAAGTAACCTCGTATCTCCTCGGTCGAGTGGGCCCTTGCTCTTCCTCGGGATAGAGTATTCAACAACTTCTGATTCTCAAAATGCCATAGCTTTCATTAACTTCAAAATGAGTTCATAACATATCAAAAAACAAATCCAGAACAGTATGCAAATAATATTCTTCGATAATCAAAAAGTGGTATTCAAGTTTTGAAGACAAAGTCTTCATATAGATAATGTTGGTTACAAGATCAGCCATATCAGGTGGCATAAAACATTGTCCATCAAATATCAATTAAAACTCATAGATTCCTACGGGCCATTAGAGTCAAGCCCAAGCTAATAGGTCAATTCGATGGAAACAGTCCTCAGCCGCATGCTTCGAAATCGGGATTCTTATCCACCAATAACTTCCATTATTCCCTACAAACATCATCACATTTGATCTCATAAAGGCAGTTAGTAGGAAGTTCATGGGATAAATGGTTTTCATAAATAATAGCAAGGAAAATGCATCAACCTACTAAGACATGACTACATAAAACATCCCCATATACTAATAAGTCATATCACAAAGAGTATTTCCAGTCTAAAGAAATGATATAAATGAGCCAAAAAATGCACTCATCATTTTCCCCCTGACTTTACCTGTTGCATGTCCCAATGCAGCTCATCTGCACCCTGCTCTCCTTCCAAGTTGGTCAGCCATGTCATACTCCTCGAATTTATCAATGTATTTCTTTGTGGTATTCTTGCAGCCCTGAGTATTGGAGGTCATTTCCACCCAGGTAGTGAAACTATCATGGGACTGTGTTGCATTGTTCTGCCAAGTCGTGAGAGGGCTCAAGAGGAGTGGTGGCCGCACTTGGAGGCCTACCCATTCATCAGTGTATTGTTGGCTAGTTTTCTCTGTAGTTTTTTTGATAATGGCATGAGGGCATCACCCCTCCGCATGCTCCAGCTCAAATTCTGGGGAGAGAGGACCTCCCTACGTTTCAAAGGCAAGCTTAAAGTATCCCATCTCCTATCACAAGCTTTCCAAGAAGCCCCAAAATTCTCCTAACTATAATTTTCAAAATCAATAATACACTGAAGCAAAATCTGAGAAGTATTCACCCCAACCCCTGCCTGATAGTATAATGATCTAAAGTTTTTCTACAAGGGTGACATCTGTATGATGAGTTGGGCGAATGTAAAATTTGATGGACTGAGCAGTGTTATTGAAACTGTCTGTTTGTTGCCTCCAAATTATCTGATTCCGCAATACAGACTGAAAGGCTTTAATTTGAAAATCACCCATAAATAGGTTGATCAAGAAATCAAGGACATTGGTCACTATCATGTTATGTAGATAAAATTCATAGAGAAAATTTTGAATTTCTGGAGTGTTGTTCTTGTAGACTGATAAAAAACTAGGGCCATCAAGAATTTTGTGAGGGGCTTGAGAACACAATTGAAATAACTGCCAAGAATAAAATTGTTCTTGGACATACATGCTGTAGACTGAGGAGGGTTTCCTACAGGATAGTAGTTTGATGGCTAAAGGACAGACAAAGTCTAAGATAGATGTTACTTTTCATTTTTCCTCTTCCAGAGATTCTTTTTCTTTTTTTAATTTTTGATTTTCTTTTCACAATTCCCTTTCCTAAAGGGACAACTGTTGGAAATTATTCAAGAGGGTAAGACTCTTATCACGTTGTCACTTTAGACAACTCACTTCAAGCTATAGGGTAGCAATCTCCCAAACTTTTTCTACTATCTTTTGTGTAAATTCAGCTTGTAATAAAAGGGTGGATTCTTTCATACCTTGTAACTAAGATTTTAGCAGTGCTATCTCCTCCAGATAGTTGTGAGAAGGCATCACTTGGGTGTCAAGCATTTCCAGAGTTACAGTGTGAATTTTTGTAGATGACGGAACAGTAGATGATGGAGTAGCTGGGTCATCCTCCATATGCAGTTCCTCCCGAATGTGGGCAGTATCATCAGGTAAGGACTCTGATTGGAAACCGCCTGTCTGCAAAAATGAGCTAAGCTGCCAGGACCGTAGTTACATGGAGGAAGATGGGGCCATGGGACACTTGCCTTTTGAATCAGAAATGGATGGGGATGGTCCCTCAGGAGTACCAACCGTGTCGGCATGCTCAGGAACATCAGTTGCCTCTACTTGACTATGTGAAGGGCCCGATGCAAGGGTAGACCGAGGTGCAGAAGAGAGACCAAATTTTAATTACTTTGGCCTAGACCCTTTGCCACCAACACGTCCCTCGAGCCTCCGCTTTGGTCAAAAGAAAACTTGGTGTGAACACAACAGATGAATCAACCCCGGGTGCTTAATCATAGACTTGCCCCCACTGGACCGGTGTTTCTAGCATACCTTAATGATGGAGTCTGCAAGGTACTCTAGCAAATTTACCCGAAGGGCCTGGTTGACATGTCCCTTTTTAAGGTGAATGAGTATTTTGAGTGCATCACCACCCAGAATAGAGGCCTGGCTATCACATATAAAATACCTGTTGACCCATTTAGCAATCTCACCCCAGATTCTAGGAAAACTTTTCTGCTTAACACCCTTTTGGACACCCAATGGAGTCAGGATGACCTCCAGGAGTGCCTCTCCTTCGTCGTGGAACTGAGCAATCAGAATTTGCAAAGGGGCATTCGTCATAACCTTTAAACTGAAGTTTGGCAGGCCAGATAGGTTAGAAATGACCTGACTAGTAATTTCAACTCTTCGTCCACCAACTTGCAAGCATGTGGACTCAAAATTATTCAAGAACTCTTCCACAATGCTCTCATCAAAACCTTCAAATTTCTGAATGAAATCTAACCATCTGAAATCATGAAATACCTATGAAAGGGTGGCATTCTGGAGCAAGGCGTCAGGTGAAGCAGGTTCTGATGTCTTTCGCGGTCCCATGCTGAGCCAAAAAGTAAGAAATACATGGTAACGGAAAAACCAAAGTAGAGCGTTTCTTCCACTTCCCGTCGAGTGTTTGATAAAACCAGTCGTGATTGATGTGCATACCACAATGGAAGAAGCGGTTGCAGAGCATTAAATTTCAAATGACACCATATTCCTTGGGTAGCGCAACATCAAGCGAAGGTGACGGTAAAAAAATAGTGATGAGACTGGCCACCCATGTGAGATTAAGATTTTTACGGTGACACATATCCCATGTTTGAGGAGCAAGCGCCATATGTCCTGACGTTGGAGAGTGTGACACATCAAAGCATGTAGAGATTTATGAGCCATTACTCCTTTTATGCCATCATTCATAGAGCCAGATTTGTAAGAGATCTAGAATGATCATAGCAATCATTTCATGATGGCATCATAATGACAAATGACTACATGTGGAAATGTTTTGCATAGAAATATCATTAGCAAGTTAAATGCACTTACCCATGCCACATTTAGTCAGTCGATATCTGTAGATTCCTACACCCTATAATTTGGGATGAAACATGATTAGCGGCAGTAGAAATAACGAAAATTCTTGCATTTATTGGAAATTACAATAAAAACTACTAAAGGAAGAAGATCAAATGATGGACCATCTTCCTTTATTGAATTTTGCAAAAGATTGTACTCCATGCATGAGAGGCAAAGAGCCTCCTCAACATGCATATCTATTCATAACAGAATGTCATCAGTGAAATTCTTCTTATCCAGCGGCTGGTGATAAACTCGGAGCCTGTGCCCATTTACCAGAAGAGTCCGTTTGTCTCCATAAATCATTATCAATCAAACAGAGCCATTATCAAACACTTGATTATCTGATAGGGACCTAACCAATGCATACATAACTTGCCTTTAAACTACTGATAGCGGGAATCAAAGAGCAAAACCCACTGTCCTTCATGAAATATCCTTTTTTTGATGTGAACATCATGCCAAGTTTTCTGTTGATGCTATAGAATTTCAGTCTGTTGCTGTGCCTCCATCTGCATTTCATCTAATTCATTCAACTGCAACACTTGTTCACATTGTGCTTCATCCAAATCGATCCCAACTTCCAACTCTGTTCGTCAGGTGCACAACTCGAACTCAACAAGTAACAGTGGCTTCTTCCCAAAGACCAGCTAATAGGGAGAGAAACCAGTAGTTGTTTTCTAGGTCGTGTTGTAGGCCCAAACAACCTCAGGAAGCTTTAGTACCCAATTCTTTCTATTGGCATTAACCACCTTAGTTAGAATATTCTCAAGCTCTCGATTGGCTACCTCCACTTGCCCATTGGATTGGGGGTGATATGGTAATGATTTCTAGTGCCTGATTATGTAGATTCCTAAGAAAGCTTCAATCATATTTGAAACAAATTGAGGACCTTGATCAGATACAATGGCCCTTGGTGCTCTAAATCGCAGCAATATCTAGTTGTAGAGAAAATCAGTGACATCATCCTCATTGGTAGATGCCAATGCTTGAACTTCAGCCCATTTCGTGACATAGTTTGTGCATATAAAGAGATACTCCTTCCTGAAAGATGGAGGATCAAATGGTCCAACAAAATCAATACCCCATTTTTCAAATGGTCCTAGAACCAACTGAGGGTTCAGAGGCATTTCTGTAGAAAGTGTAGGTTTTCCCATTCGTTGGCATGCATCACACTGTCACACATACTTTTTGACAGTATTATGGAGGGAAGGCCAATAGTACCCTGCTCCAAGGATCTTGTGAATTGTTTGTTTCACTGAATAATGTCCACCTCCAGGCTCATCATGACATGCTCGCAGTATGTCATGTACCTCATCCTCTTGAACACACTGCGAAGAACCATGTCAGGACAACATTTAAATAAGAATCTGTTACACCATTTATACGTTGCACTATTTCTAACCAATCACCTTCTTTATTTATGAGTAAAATAGGTAGGAAACTTCCCTGTTGTTAAATAATTCATGAGATCAGTGAACCAGTGAGTCTTACTAGAGATAGCAAACAAGTGTTCATCAGGAAATTGGTCTTGGACTACTTTGTCATCACCTGAAACATTTATTTTGGAAAGAAAGTCACCAACAACATTAGATTTCCCAGGCTTATCTATAATAGTGAGATTGAATTCTTGCAACAAGAGTAACCAGCGAATGAGCCTTCTACCAACCACTGGTTTATTCATCAAATATCGAATGGCAGAGTGGTCAGTGTAAACAAAAAAATTATATCTAGTGATGTAATGACAAAATTTATTCAAAGCATATACAATAGCCAAAAACTCTTTTTCCGTAGTAGTGTAATTCTTTTCCGTAGGAGTCATATTTTTGCTGATAAAATAAATTGCATACATGTGATCTTCTAAGTCTTTTTTTCCAAGGACAACACCCATGGCTATATTAGAAGCAGTGTGGATATGGAAAGGTTGTCCCCAGTCAGGGCCACGTAAGACAGGGGTTGTTGTCAACTTTTCTTTGATAGAATCAAATGCCTGTTGACACTGAGAAGACCATTCAAAAACACAATCTTTGGTTAGCAATGAAAACATTAGGGCAGCAATTTTGCTAAAATATTTTATGAATCAGTGGTAATAACCTGTATGGCCAAGGAAACTTTTGATATCAATCTAATTAGCTGGTATAGGTAATTGGGTGATGAGTGATATCTTTTTGGGATCCACCTTTATACCTTGGGCTGAAACATGGTGACCTAAGACAATTCCTTGATCAACCATCATTAGACATTTTTCATGACTCAGAGATAGTTGGTGTTGTTCACATTGACTGAGTACTTTCTCAATATTATTTAAATATTCTTCAAAAGTGGATCCATGGACAGTGAAATCATCCATATAAACCTCAACACAGTTGTTAGAAAGATCTGTAAAAATTGCCAAGACTACCCATTGAAATGTGGCAGGGGCATTAGAAAGCCCAAAAGGTAAGACTCTATAAGCGAATGTACCCCAAGGGCACATAAAAGTAGTCTTATCCTAATTAGTAGGGGAAATACTAATTTGATTATACCCATTAAACCCATCCAAGAAAGATAAATATTTCTTTCCAGCTAAATTGTCCAGGACTTGGTCAATGGAAGCTAGAGGAAAATAATCTTTCTTGGTGGCTTTGTTAAGTTCCCTGTAATCAACACATATTCACCACTTACCATTCTTCTTGGGAACAATAACTAATGGGGAAACCCACTGATTGTCAGATATAAGATAGATGAAACCTACCTTTAGGAAATTTTTGATCTCAATTTTCACTGTCTCTCAATGCTGGATTGATTCTTCGTTGCGGCTGCCTTATAGGTTTGATGTCATCAGTGTAAATATGATGTGTACAGATGCTAGGATGAATTCCTTTCATATCAGTGTAATCCCAAGAAAAATCATGAGAATGTTTCTTCAGAACCTCAAGCACCCTAGCTTCTTGATTGACCTTCAATTCGCTTCCTATAGTCAGCTCTCTACCCATATTGACAAGTACCTGCTTAGTATCATTTGCAAGAGCAAGCTCTGTACTAGTGATAAAAGAATTTAATGGGAAAACATGGGGCTGAAGCATGTGCAGAATGGATATGTTATCAAAAGATAGAACCTTAGTGAAAGGACAATAGAAATTAGGAACTAAATGTTTAGAATTATAAGCATAGAGTTTCCTACCAGACTCAGCAGAGGTAATGTCTAATGCTGATATTCCGAATTCCATAGTAGTAGTGTTGATTTCCATAGTTGCAGAGTCCTTAGAATCAGTCAGCACATATGAATCTATAGCTTCCATCATATGATTGTGTACTACAATACTGGCCAGAAAAGAAGAATTCAAAGAGTTAGCATCCAAAGAATCCACCCATACCTGGTCACAATTGTTTGTATAAGGCTGGGCAGGAGGATATAATGAAATGTGTTTGGATTTCTACTCATTTAGAATTTTCATGTTGCCTGACCTACAATCAATGTAAGCAGCTACCATAGCTAGCCAAGGTCTTCCTAAGATGACTGGATATCCCAACTTCCAAGCTTTAGGCTGCAAAACCATGAAATCAACTAGGTACTCCCATGATTCAACAGTGACCATTATATCTTCAACCATACCATCAGGTACAACAATGGATTGATCTGCTAACTGTAGAACATTGTTGGTTGGTTGAAGTCCTGTAGGATAGTAGGTTAAACATTTCTATTGTGATGACATTAATAGCAGCACCAAGATCCACCAAAACATTAGATATTGACTGGTTGTTTATACAAATAGTAATGACAAGGCTCCCAGGATCCCCATATTTTGGTGAGATGAGGGTGCCAGCAACTAAATCAGCTAAATTCCCTTTGACTCTGACAGTCTTTGGGCATTTCTTTTTTCTTCCTGGTGTCTTTATACATTCATTTCTAATGGTTTGATTTAGTTCAGGGATGTCCCTTATTGCACGTAGCAGTGGAACCTCAATATGTACTTTTTTCAATTCCTGAACTAGTTTTGTTTCATCTGCAATCTGAGTGTCCTGTAATCACTCAGGAAAAGGGGCTGTAGTCGGATTGGGTATTTGATCATCCTGTTTATCTGGCATTGGTGAAGAACGAGTATTACCCTCAAGTTTTTCTTCCTTATTGGCATCATCAGGTAGTTCTGTGATAACAATAGGAGGGTTCATTATTTTGCCAAATCGTAATCGAAAATTACCAATAGTGTTAACTTGCATGGTGTTACTTCCGTCTGTGTCATCAATCGAAGTTGTCTATTGATTTTTAGGATTGGATACTAGCTGAGCCAGAAGTTGTGTTTTTGTTGCTTGTCCTTGATTTTGGTAGGCTTGAGGTGGAGGCATTAAAGCTTGTTGTGGCTACTGGAACCTGCGTTGTTGATTACCGTTTTGTGGTGGTGCCCAAGATTGATTTTGGCTAAAATTTTGTTGAGGAACCCACTGCTGATTCTGCCAAGGATTGACTACGGGTGGTGGATTCCAACCCGGCTGAGTGTAGAGATTTTTTCCAAGGTGGTGGATATGAATAAGTCATTCAGTTTGAGTTTTTCCACTCAAGTTGTCCCCAAGAAGACTGAGAGGCCTGATTTGGCCATGGCATTCTCCAGGGATTTTGAGTTGGTCTAGATGGGAACCCACCTTGATTTTTTGGTCTTTGGACAAAATTTAATTCAGCACTTCTTTGAGAGATGGCATTCAAACCTCCCTTCAATTGTGGTAGAAGTGTGCAATGTTTAGTGTCATGGTTAGTAACTTCGCAGATTAAGCACATATATGTGACATCCAAAGGACATTCTCTCAAAGGGTGTCTCTTCTGACATTTAGGGAAATACATGTCCAATGGTTCTTTAGCAGGGGAGGATTTTTCCTTGAGTCCATCTATGGTGGATGTTAATTGCAGCAGAATGTCTATTTTCATATTGGCCATTTCTTCTAGAAGTTCAAAGGTACCCAAAGACTTGGATGTTTGTTTCCTTTGTATTCCTCCACATGTTTTAGAATATCTTCTACATAGCTCAGTAATTTGTTCCATGGTAAGCTTATACACGTCTCCACCTCCCATCAGATGGAGAGAATCCTTGGTTTCCTCATCTAGTCCTTTCAGAAAGACTATTTTAGTGATGTCTGCATGTAACTCATACCCACTACATTTATAGAGAAAGAGGAATCTATCCAGATAATCCTCTAGATTCTCGTCTTCCTTTTTCCGTATTTGGAAGAACTCCTCCTTCTTATCCCTTCCTCTATAATAGTCTTGGTATTTATCCAGGAAGGTTGTTTCCATGGCTTCCCAGGAATTAATGGAGTTAGATGGTAACCCCATAAACCATCTCATAGTAGAATCTTTGAGAGTGGAGAGAAATAATTTGAGTTTTTGATTGTCAGTTCGGTAGTCATATGTCTGGCACAGGATTTTAAATTCAAATAGAAACTGATCAGGGTCTTCTTTGGTTATTCCTCGAAAGAGGGGGAGGATGGATGGTGAGATTTTTTTCATGGGTGCATCCTCATCTGTATCGAGGACAATGGAGTATGTAAATGTTCATCTTAAAGGTTGTTCTTCAGCATTCCCAAGATCCCCCATTGCAGAATGATGTGAAGAGGATACAAAATGCTCAGAAAAGGTTCTAGGTGTTGAATTAGAATCTATGTCACTCTCAATGTTTCTCTCTTGTGAAGTGTCTAAAGAGATTTGTTGAATATTGCATGTTATAAATCTCCCTTGGTTATCTCGTGACCTATGCATCCAAGTTGGTTAGTTTAAATCAAGGTCTGAGAGAACTACTGGTTTCCTATATGAACTCCATTAACACCCATAGCATATGGAATAAAATAATGGAGCTTATGGTTATTTTCTCTGAAAACAGCACCAAAAATGATGGGTCATTGTATTCTTCCAATCATTTAATTGACATAAATTTTTTCGGTGTCATTCTAAACCAGGGCTATGTCCTAGGTAATATGCAATGGAGTCTAGGAGAACCAGATATACATTGAGTTTGTTGGGGGGTTGCTTAGTTTGAGTGACTATTCTATGGAAGTGCAGTTAAAATCTACGGAAATTAAATACAAGTCTATAGAATTCAACTATTTGCAATGAAAGGGATTTCAACAACTAATCTTCTACAGTAAAGTAAAATACACACACACTTATTCTTAACAAATTAAATCACAACTGAATAACTGGAATTTTGAGTAGAAAGCAAGACTATTCATGAACTAGATTTGCATAACAAAAGTATCTACTCTAAGTGAAAGCGGTAATGGAGAAAGCAGATATAGTTAATCAAAGCATGCATGCAAAAACTCATCAGATGACAATTGCAGTAAAACTAATCGAAGGAATGTATGCATGTAAAACTCAAAGTAACCTCGTATCTCCTTGGTCGAGTGGGCCCTTGCTCTTCCTCGGGATAGAGTGATCAACAACTTCTGATTCTCAAAATGCCGTGGTTTTCATTAACTTTGAAATGAGTTCATAACATATCAAAAAACAAATCCAGAATAGTATGTAGATAATCTTCTTTGATAATCAAAAAGTGGTACTCAAGTTCTGAAAACAAAGTCTTCATATAGATAATTTTGGTTACAAGATCCGCCATATCAGGTGGCATTAAACACTATTCATCAAATATCAATTAAAAACTCATAGATTCCTACGGGCCGTTAGAGTTAAGCCCAAGCTAATAGGTCAATTCGATGGAAAAAGTCTTCAGTCGCATGCTTCAAACTCGAGCTTCTTATCCACCAGTAACTTCCATTATTCCCTACACACATCATCACATTTGATCTCATAAAGGTAGTTAGTAGAAAGTTCATGGGATAAATGGTTTTTATAAATAATAGCAAGGAAAATGCATCAACCTACTAAGACATGACTACACAAAACATCCCCATATACTAATAAGTCATATCACAAAGAGTATTTATGGTTTGAAGAAATGATATAAATGAGCCAAACAATGCACTCATCATTAACTTAACTACCAGTATCAGTTAGTGGGAGTTCTTCACCATTGATTTAGGTAGTAGTTGCACTTCCCTCCTCCTATATGTACATCTTTCTTATTGAGTAATTCAAGTCATTGTATTGTAATTTATTGAGCATTATGGATTATGATGGATTTCCATAATTTTTATTTTAGCTCTTCTGTTTTGAAAATCTAATGTGGTGTGCTATTATCAGTTGAGATCATAGCTTGGAACAATCTTCTTATCATTCCCTTCATGGTATCAAAGCGATAGATGATGTAGAAATCCATTTGTAAGTTTTTCTTTACAAGCAAGGATTTATTATTTTCATGTATTCATAATTTGTTAGCACTTTTCTGTAACATGTAGTTTTATGCAAAACAAAGTGTGTTATTGGATTTGGAAGGTGCCAAAACCCTAGATTCAACTATAAACTTGACCATGTTTTGAGATAGTCAAATATGGACATTTTTAAGGGTTTTTGGCACATTTCTCAAAAAATCCGTATAATTATGTATAGACATATTTTTTGACACAAAAATTATATCATTTTTCTAGTTTTTTCGAGAAAATTTCTAGGTTTCTATCTCTTTTTTTTATACAGGTGCCAAAAAAAAGATATTTGCAGTCAAAGTTTGTATTAACAATTGTATTTTTTTGTGCATTCTTTTATCCATTGGATATAAGAGTGTACCTTCCAGATGCATTATTTTACCCTTTGGATATTTCTGTTTTGGATGTAGTCTTTTATCCACTAGACGCATATTTGTACCCTCTTGGTGCATTCTTTTAGCCATTGGGATGCATTCTTTTAAATCGCTATATATTTCTATTTTGGATGTAGTCTTTTATCCACTGGACGCAGATATGTACCCTCTCAGTGCATTCTTTTATCCA
The DNA here is from genome assembly GCA_019776745.2 of Taxus chinensis. Classification (NCBI taxonomy): domain Eukaryota; kingdom Viridiplantae; phylum Streptophyta; class Pinopsida; order Cupressales; family Taxaceae; genus Taxus; species Taxus chinensis. The sequence continues at coordinate 737,806,380 of CM034152.1, read as the reverse complement.
TGGGATATAAGTGTGTACCCTCCAAATGCATTATTTTACCCTCTAGATATTTCTATTTTGGATGCATTATTTTATCCACTTTATGTAGATATGTACCCTTTCGGTGCATTTATTTTATCCATTGGATATAAGCATGTACCTTCTAGATGCACTCTTTTACCCTCTGGATATTTCTATTTTGGATGCAATCTTTTATCCATTGGACGTAGATCTATACCCTCTCTGTGCATTCATTTATCCATTAGATATAGAAGTGTACCCTCTGGATGCAATGATTTACCCTCTGGACATTTAGGTTTTGGGTGTAAGCTTTTATCCTTGGGTCACAAGCTTATATCATATGGATGCACTCTTTTACCCTTTGGACATTTGGGTGTCACGTGTACCTTTTAAAAAAACATCAGCATTAAAATATTATTTTAATAACAAAACCTTATAGAGCTCATAACTTTTGATTTGTAGCTCAAATTAAGGTGATATTTTTGAGATCTACACATTGGTGAAATTTTATACACATATTTTAAAAGTAAAAGGTACTTTTACTCATTGTAATATTTACATACACTCAATTATAAAGTGATAAATTTGGGAGGCTGTTATAATCACTTGTAGATGTAATTTCGGTTCAGTCCAACGTCCTAAACTTTTGGGTGTTGCATTATTGTATCTATGGGTGTATACATTTATATCTTTCTTATTTGTTGAGATATTTTGGATCTATATTTTTGACACTTTTTTTGGCATGTTGACAGTCTCTCTTGTGGGGGAGATATTCTGGTGAAGCCCCAATATTAGTTTGTTACTGTTCGAGTTGTTGATTTTGAAAACACATATAGATCTATGGTATCACTCTACTCATTCAGCAGTATGGGAGGGTGTGGTATTGATATTACTTCTTCGGGTTTGGTGTCCTTTTCTTGTTACCTTGGATTTTCTTGGATCTTGGCACTCATATTTATTTAGATCTCGTGTCCTTGCCATGTTGCCTTGGTTATTGCTCTTGGATCATTACAAACCTATTTGTAGCAGTTGATCTTTTTTATACCGATTTTGTGTCCTTGCCTTATTACCTTGTCTTTTCTTGGATCATTTTACTCCTATTTATTTAGATCTCGTGTCCTTGTTTTATTTCCTTGGTTGTTCTTAGATCATGGCACACCTATTTGTAGTAGTTGATCAAATTATGTTTGGTGTTTTTTACATTTTTGACATCACTCCTTTGATAGTCTCCTTGCATGGAGCTATTCTGGTGAAGCTCAGTGTCAGTTGTTTTTGAGTTCTATGATCGAGCATTGGAGTTAGACCATAGTGCACACCACACTTCTTCAGCATTGTACAAGTTTTTGGAGCCAATATTCTGAGGATATCTTACAGTGGGATTTTCTCTCTCTACTTTGTTATTACTAGTTTTGGGTACCTTGTGGTGTCCAATTTTCCTAGTTATTGTACGTGGGTACTTCATCGGGCCTTATTACCAAAATCCACCTTCTTTTTTGCATGCCTAAGCTATGATTATGGAAGGGTATTAGTATAGGTTATTATTTATCCTTTTATTTATTTATTAGGATAACTCTTACACTTGTGTTAAAAGAGGGTTTAAAACCCGCAAGCGAGGATCATGAGGGATGACATGCGCATCAACGAACGTGTGAGCAACAGTGTGAAGAGATCTCGGGAGGAGCGAGCATCAACCAAATGTGCATGCAAAGATTTGACAAATGGGCAGAACTTGGTTAAGCCATAAAACTCTCCTCTATCTCATAGATCAAATGGGGTGTACATATAGGAGGTGTTGAGTAACCCCCAGTGCTGCAATCATGAAAAATCGAGTAGAGAGGGGGAGTTACATTCCTAGAATAGAAGTGTAACTCCTAATGACGCATATGATGCACTAATACACTGACGCACTGAGGTGCTAACGTACTGATGCATAAGAGAACCTCATAATGACCCCTAAATGACACATGGACCTATGATCTCACCTAAGTGAGATGACTCACCTAATGATGTGGAAAATACACACACCAGCACCCCCCTTTCATCGTAACTTAGGATGAGGCGGCAAGTCAGAAATGAGAAATGGGTCCTGGTGCAAAGCCTGATGAGGTACCCATGTACAAGAAAGAAGTCCCAAGCAGTGAAGGAAAACCCAGTGAGACAAACATCCACCCACAAGAGAACAACACACTCTCTAATCTAAGAAAGATGCCAAATATGGGTCTCGGCCATAGACGGGCCTTAAAGGGTACCCATGTACAAAGAGGCAATCTCTCGAAAAGAAGAAGAACAGAGAAGAAGAGGGAGACGAGAGGAATGCAGAAGATGCCATGGACAGATCTGAACTCTGTAGCTCTAGGAGGTCTCCCAGAAGAATGTCGATGACGAGATCCTCTACCTTTGGACTAAAGAAGAGCCACCAGTAATGAACTGTGTGATTGCCCTTAGGAAGGATAGAAATGACATGCTAGAAGTCCACCCACTCCACAAAGGAAACTGAAGGCAGCAACACGAAGAACTCTGAGTTTGGTGCACATAAGTGTGACATAGGTCTAGCAAGTGAGTACCAATGAACTGAAGGTAATGCCACGTGTGTATAACTATCAGAGTGAAGAGGAACACCCGCTGAAAGGATTTCCAAGTGATGTGAAGGGAACAAAACATCCTCCACAACAGAAAATGGATCCATAGCTGAGGGTGGATTAATGACGGTCTTTGGAAATGTGGAAGTGACATGATTCCTGAAAGGGGCACTCCCAACAACAAAGATGATGAACTCCTCTAAAACACCTGTAGATGGATGAGGGACCTGTAGTGCATCACAAGTAGACTCTGTGAAAAGATGAATAAGGTTTTTATAGTAGATACTCGTCCCAATGAGGGGGCTTGAAACCAAATAGGCTAAGGAGTCAATGTCAGATAAGAGGGTTCACTAAGTGATTCATCCAAAAAAGGTAGAGGAGATACGAAGATGAATAATTATTCAAATTCAAGTTAGGGTTAGAAATAGGATGTACATTTAGATTATTAATTACTGAGTAGGAATTCACATATGTAAATACATGATAAAGCATGTAAGGGATAGATCAATTAAAGCACGTGCACTAAATGATAGATAGATGAGATAGTCCTAAGATTATATCTTATCTTTTTGAATTGTTTAGAAACAAATCCTAGGTCATGAGAGGTAGATGAACTAGCTAAAAACTGTGTCATACAAACTGTTTTATCTATGATTAAAGAACCACAGTATGACTAAGGTATGGAACCATTTTGCACAAGAATGGCGGCAATATGTGAATGGTTTTTTTCTCCTTAGATGGTTTCATACAGAATGCTATAGACACGGTGATGCTGGATCTAACTTACAAAAACATTATGACCAGTGAATTATTAGAGTCATGCAATTGTCATGTGATACCCTAAAGACATAAACCATCACAAGTGTCAAGAAACCCTGATGATTTGGTTTAAAAATTAAAGCCTGTAGTGAAGTTGCCCAAGAAAGAAGGGTCATACATCACCTCATGGGTGGAACTAACGTTCCATGGAAGCAGGCGTTAAATTTCATGAATAGTTATCTCACCGGTAGAGATGATGGCGGATATTATTACATGAATACAACTATATTTGATAACTTGAAGTCATGTGATAGAGCTACTCTCCATGATGTGAATTTTCTTACTTGTGTATGACTTGGCTTTTTACGATCGTGATTTGGGATGCTTGAGATATTGGAACTAGTTTAAAGCGTCTATTTGTGATGTGCGCAAGGGTACAAGCAATCCCCCCAAATATATGATATTTTTTAAAAGTAGTGATGTTTAGGAAATATTGAAAATTTCATCATTTTAAGTGATTAGTACTTAATGCAACTTTGACCAAGGAAGTGTTCCAAGTGAGTAAATGTCTACCTTAGAATTGTTTATATAGGGTATGTCATTATAACGATTCCCGCAACTCATTGAAACATTTACTATATAGTTGATATCATAACCATCTAAAAAAGTATATGAGATGGGTGAAAACCCAACTATTAAGTGTGGGTACTAGGATGGGAAAATTCCACCCAAGACTTAAGATAATAGATGGTTTACTCTTATTAAATTAGCCTCCTGGTAACCCCGGACCTCGAGAGGTGGCGTCGAAGCTCATATGCATGATAATTAAGCAGAAATGAAAATTTCTATGTGAATGATGTAAGAATTTCTTATAAGTTTTTGAAAAAAATGGTTGTAATTTGGAGACCTTAAAATTATTGCAAAAATGGCTAAATATGGTAATACACGTGGTCAAGTCATGGATTAGGATGCTAAATTAGGGACAAGTCATGATTATAGGTTCAATGTCATAACTAAGCATTCATTTTATTGTAATGATTTTAACTGCAGCTATGCCAATGGGCTGTGGGTTGCTCATATTCATAAAAAATACATAGGGATATTGGATAGAATAAAAAATAAGTTTCTAGTTCCCATTTGGTATAGGAAAACATAAGGACACCAACTATATTAGCAGACATAACAGGATTAATACAAAGCATGTTGCTGAGGGGAATACAAAATCCTCTTATCTAGTAACATAAACCTAAAAACCAACTCAAACCCTATCATTCCTTAGACCATATGTATAGAAACCAAACCATGTCCATATGTAGAAATGTTGCCAAGTGTTATCACGAATTAAAAAAACCCTCTGATTTCTTAGCATGTGGCAGTGAATGTTAAGGCAAGTACATATGACTGGGTAACATGGCTACCATCACGGGAGTCTCAAGTTGTGGGACCTACTACTTGAGATGGACCTCCAGAGAAGGTTGATTCCTCTTCCTAAGCCAGGATGTGACAATTAACTCTAGTGAAAATAAATATGCTAACTAGAAGATCTTAAACTATGACTTCTAAGGGACCAGGGAGAGAGGAATAACATGAAAATGAAAAAAATATACACTAAAAGAGGTGATGCAGTAAGAGAAGTGCCCTGTGCAGAAATCTCTCCAATTGGTGAAGGTCAATGAAAGAAAATCCTGAGGCAGTAGAGAATGGGTGGAAGCAATCACCACACTTCAGCACAAAAACATTCACACTACTATTTCCATGAAGGCACAACAATAGTAAACCTTGTAAAATGAATAAGAAGAGACAAATACACTTGCAACTAAAATGAAAGGAAAGAGCCAATGAGGTCGAAAAAACAAAAACAAGCTATGAAAGAGAAATATCCAAAAGCACTTAAGTTTATTGCACTCATTAGTTAACACAATCCATGAAGTACAATGCAATAGGACTACGACTGGATCATCCTACAAGAAGTACAAACACCCCTTGAAATCAGTGCAAGTAGGCCCATAGTATATTGGTGTTGCCAAAACACTATTTTGGCAGAGTTTTTTTACAATGAGCTGGATCCCCCCTTTCAACATGATAGGTACGGATTACAAGATCTTATACCATGAAATGAGGGAAAGGGGATCATGAGGGAAGTTACATGCAATATTTTATTTTCCCTTTCACCCACTTGAAAGGCACCATAAGTGGTTGCAAATCATGATGGGAAATCAAAAAATACCTCCATGCTATCTTGTAACTTATAGTGAGAAGAAAAAACTCTGGGTGCCCATGCTCATTTAATGTCATTTCAACCACCTGGAGGTCAACATTTGAAACCGGGGCTTTTTTTCTACATTTTCACCATAAATGATAACTCCATAAGAACCTTTACATTCCCATTAATAGTTGAGTGTAGAATCCCACATGACGCCACAATTCAATGAGTGCAATTTTGTGTGATTTAGCTAAGAAACAAGAAAATTATGATCATTTGAGTGCAAACAACTCTTTAAAATGATCTCATAGGAAAATAACTTGTCTTCAATCTTTCACAAGTAATGTACATTCAATTCGGGTTGCTGGAAATGATTTATTTCACTTTTCCCTTATCTATAATGTTTTTCGTGTTTTAATGATGTTGGGGGAGCATTTTAAAATGTTTAGTGGGGTCCACCATTTTACAAATTAGATATGGGGAGGGGTATGAGTGTTTGTGAAAAGAAATGTTAACTTGAATTGTGGGCCAACTTGGCTAGCTTGCTAGAACTGCCTAGCATCAAGATGGAACCATTTTGCATTTGCTTGGGATTTGCATTGCACATTACCCTCACATTACATAGTACAATTCCCATATTGACCTGTCTCGCTAGCTTGGCAGGCTCAACATTGTAACACCCTTTTGTGTCATCTCGGTGTTTACTCTAACCCACTTTGCTTTCCACCTCGGTGGGGTCCCTTAACTACATAGCTGGACTGCCACATTCGTCACTAGAGTCGAAACTTGTAATGTATTTTGGGCCCAAACTTGTTCAAAGAATGGTGTGACCATAATTTGGTCACCTATTCTATCCTTCCCCCCATCGTTGGGTGTGACGATTTCCCACAAGAAATGGGCACCCATTCATCAACATTGTGTTCTGTTGCATCTATTGACCGCTTCATGCACTCACTTCATTGACTACCTTTTCATCAGCCGAGTTGTGTTCCTCCATAAAGACCATATTGATGCCCATGTATTATGTGCGGCCAACTACGGGTCCACAAGGAATGATCCCATTGAAAACTGCCTCAATGCAAGTATTCCAGCACTGTCCATTTTCACCTGGAAGGTGAAAATGGATAACAATTTGGTGACTTGTGTGGCCATCTTCCTGCTAGATGGATGGATAGTGACCTGCATACATATCTATTGGGTATGGAGTCCTCTCTTTGATCACCTGAAACTGATTTGAATTGAAAAATTGTCCCTGTGTCCACTGAAGCACTACCTAAGAACTTCTACGGAGCCAACTACCATTGCCACTGCATTTTCCAATCTATATGAGAAAATATTAAAAGGATTTCATGGAGTGGAAAAACACTTTGATTTGAACGATTTCTTTTCCTTACTTTCATTCCTTTGGAAATCTTAATCTATGGGACTGAAAATTTTCCTCTATAGAAATATCCAAAATCTGTATCCCCTATCATCATAAAGTAAAAACTTATTGATGAACCCTTGACAATGGGATAAGTCACAACTTAAAATTGGAGGTATAGGCTATTCCTTAGAGGGTAATATGGAGCTGTTATAAAATTGATTTTCATCTTCCTACAGGCTTCCCGGAACATTGTTGAAGGGATTCTAACTAGAGAAGTTGTAATTTTACAAGGGGGTGCAAGGAACTGAGACATTGTCACATCAACAAGCTGCCTGAAGACTATTTTTCTGATTTTGGGAGGACATGAGAAACTCAACTATTGATCTGAAGGAGAAAAACTTGAAGAAAACATTAAAATCCGGCTTCCTCCCGGTCCTGATTTTTTAGTTGCTCTACATCTGAATTTTCTTAAGGATGACAATTGTTTCTTGCAACTTTTAGCTTCTTGCTATAATATTGTCAATTCGAAAGCATGGTGAACTGTGCAAAGACAACTCTAAAATCAATAGAACATGTGCCCAAGGCACTTAGGGAAATTGACACCTACTCTAACAATAAGACAATGTGCACAAGAACTTGGAGGAATGAAAATCCTAAAATAATATGTACAAGGGTGAGATTTTACTTTAGTAGTAGTGCTTGAGATAGATTCCATTGACTGGAATCTGTAGTTCTTCACCATCCAACTTATCCAGTCAGAAAGTATTGCTACTGTTGCACTCTGTGATTATGTAGGGGCCAATCCATATAGCATCAAATTTGGAATGTTTTCCCAATTTTTACCCTATCAACATCCCACTTTAGTACTACATCTCCTTCCTAGAAGGTTATGGATTTGGCTTTCTTGTAAATATCCTTTTGATCAATGTCTTGATCTTTCTCCATGGTTTGCATTACATGCTCTCTTAGTTTCTTCTAACTCCATGAGTTTTGCATACATGACTCTTCAATGGGCTCAAACTCTGATTAATTCTCAACTCCTTAAGTAGTTTTAATGCTCGGTAATTCAAACGATATAAGCAAGCCTTGCTTTCCTTTTCCATAGACTAGCTTATATGGAGATATTGCTCGTAGACCTCTTTGGGTGTGATTATATCAACCCACAAGGATGATTTGAGCTTGGTATGCTAGGTCCTCTAGTTTTTATCATAGATTCCTTATTATGATCCTCAAAAAGTTCTTGTTTGTGGACTCTAGCTTTCCCATTTCCATGGAGGTAATAATTTGATGAAGTGTTGAGATATATTTCATTTATAATAAACACACTCCACTGATATTTGTGTTCCAAGGAATGACAGATCATTATATGATATGATTGTGGTCCAAGTACACAAAACCTTGTGACCGTCCCTTCATATAATTCCAATATACTAGACTCATTTGCCTCCTTGAGTGCTATTGTCTCTGTCCACTTGGTGAAATAGTCCGTTGCCATGTTAGTATCCACTTGTGGCACTTGGATTTAGTTCAAGATTAATGACTCCTAGTGAAATCTAATCCCTCATTGCATGAAAGGTTGATCGAATGGAGATCAGGAATAAGGAGTGGTAGCACTGCTAGCTTTTCTTTCCCAATGAAGAAGGCACATTTTTTTACACTTTTTGATCCATGCATAAAAATCACTAAACAACGTGGGACAATAGTAACCAACTTTCATGATTTTGAGATTTATTACTTGTGGAGAAAATTTTCCTCCTACTTCTCCATCATGGAACTCATGCAGCACTTTCTCAGTCTGATTTGTTGGGACACACCTTAGGATAACTCCATTCATGTCCTTCTTGAACAATATACCATCAATGAGAGCATACAGAATGGATTGGAGTCTAAAACCCCTTCTACTTTCTTTGCTCAACTCTGGAGGGCATAGACCCATTTGTAGGAAGTGTGTTATATCTTGGGTCCAACATGTAGCAGGAACATCATCAGTTGGTTGTTATTGATTATCTTATAGCACTAGGACAAATTCCTCTTTATTTTTTAGATCAACATGTTGTTTGGAAGCTAGTTGCTCACATAAGCCTTTGCCACATATCAGCTTGGTCACCTTGATTTCTATGTCATATCTCATAACATGAGTAATCCAAATTTCCCTTTTCTCATTCAAATCTTTGTTCAAGAGAAAATATTTTACCCGAGTATGAGATATTAACAATTGAATCCTATTGTTTAAGACCAAGTGTCTAAACTTCTTCAAGCTTATTATAACAGTGAGAACATGTTTTTCAATGAAAGAGTACCTTGCTTCATAGTCTTCTAAGATATGACATAAAAAAATTAATGGGCTACTCTAATCCCTCCTTATTTAGCTGCACCAAGATGGCTGAGATTGTATCTAATCCACCAAAGGCATATAACATGAAGTATTTTGAGAAGTCTGGGTTGATGAGGGTTGGAGCTCGAGATATTACATGTTTGATGGCCTCAAAAATATCATTTCCCTCTATTTTCCCTCTAAATTCCATGATTTTCTTCAAAATCATATTCAATGGTTTAATAAGAGTGGAAAAATCAAGCACGATCCTTCTAACAATATCGATTCTCCCCAAGAAGCTTTGGAGAGACTTATTGTGATTAGGAAAATAAAGTTCTCGGATAGCTTCAACTCTTTCGGGATCAATGGTTAATCCATATTTTGAAACAATGTGACCCAAGAACTTTCCTTCATGTGCCAAGAATATAGTTTTTTTGGGATTTAAATAAACTTTGAACCTCCTGCATCATTAGAAAACTTTCCTGGGGTGAAAAAGGTGATCTACTGCATTTTGGAGAACATAGTGATGTCATCGAGATAAATGAGCACTACCTTATTAATCAACCCCTTGAATGTCATATTCATTGCTCTTTGGAATGTAGCTATGACATTTGATAACCCAAATGGCATTTTCCTATAAGCATATGTGCCCCATTTGGTGGTGAAGGATATCTTGAATTGATCATCCTCTTTAACCATTATCTAATTATAGCCTAAATAGCCATCCAGTAATGAGAATATTTCCAAACCAGCTACTATTTGTAATATTTTCTCCATTGAAGGGAGTGGATAACATTCTTTGAGAGAATCTCTATTCAAATCCCAGGATTCCACACACAATCTGATTTATTCATTTCTCTTCCGTATTGGAACCAAATTTTCTATCCAACTTCAATGTTTGATAGGAAAGATGATGTTAGCCTCTATAAGTTTCCTCAACTTTTTTTCTCTTAAGAGGTTCAATGTGAGGATTCACCGGCCTTTTCTTTTGCCTGATGGGATTGGATTTTGGATCTGATTCAATGGTATGTTGTTCTAATCTTGGATTAAATCCTCTCTAATCTTTATCATTCCAAGAAAACACATCCGGAAATTCTTGAGAAAGTTGGATAAATTCATACTTCTCTTGCTAAGTACTCATCCTGCCAATTTGTAGCACCTTACCTTCACCTACTTAAATATACTCTAAGTCTTCCCCCTTGACTTAAATGTGCTTTCTCTTTCTGGAATTGGTCATTAGGGTTTATGATTAATTCTAATGTTACCAAACCTTTTAGAAGCTTGTTTTTCCTAAGATGAACCACTTGATCAACATACCGTTGCTCCAGTTTGTCCTGGTTTCTAGTGGAGAATTCAGCTTCCTCTTCTAATAAATTGATGATTTTTTTGTCGTTTTCGAACACTTATCATCTTGTGTTATTTTCCAGAATACCTAGCCTTACAAACACTTTGATGTGAGGCTAATTTTGATCTTTCTTCATACTGTCAACAATGTCAAACGTTGCCCCAATTGCTATAAGATTTTCTACAGCATCATTCTTCTTCCTCGGGATGGAAACAATGTTAAAAGCTTCAAAGTATTCAATGAAATCCCATACCTGGTACTTGTAGCTCTTTAGAAGATCATTCTTAGTAGCATTAAGACCTCTAACCTAGTTTACAACTAGCTCACTATCTCCAAAGGCTTGCAAGTTCTTAATACCTTTCTTCCTTGCCCAATTCAATCCATGGATCAATGCTTCATACTCACTTGTGTTGTTTAAACAACTAAATTGAAAGCAGAAAGATGATTAGTACTTTATACCTTGACGTGACACAAGGATTGTTCCTCCTCTTGCACCTTGTCTACTCCTTGAACCATCAAAGAATAGTTTTCATACTTTGTTGTCATCTTTATCACCCATTTTGGTGATGCTATGAAGAGGTGATTTTTCTTCATGCAAACAATAAATTCCCAACATAGCTTCTTCCATTTCCTTATAAGGATCAAAAGCATGGTTTTAATTTTCTCATTCATAAAGAGTCAAGTCTGGAATGTCTCTAACCTTGGTATTTGTATTTGGAATGCTTGGTAAATCTTCTTGGTCAAAATCTGAGTAATTTGCATTGATTAAGCTTGGAATATGAGGCTCAATATGAAATTTTGCAATAGGTTCAGATCTTATTGTAGCCTTAGCTCCCATATCTTGTCTTAAGAGAATATTCTACTAATCAGCAAACATGTAGCCTATAATTTTAGTTATGAAGTATCTTGACAAGCACAATAAAAAGAGTGGTGGTAAGTCAATGATTGATACATCTTGCAAGACTGTGAAATTGGGGCATGCATGCAGTGTGAGGCTCAATCCCTTTATTACGTTTTATTGTTCCCATTGTTTTTCCATCAAGTTGCACTACCCCCTTTGAGATAGGTTCATACTAAATACCCAGCAGATTAGCTATCTATTTGGGCATCACGGAACTACTTGCTCCCAAATCAATCATACAATTGTGTACAAGATTACTCCCAATAATTAAAGATATATAGAATGGAGGAGGCTTCATATTTTTAACTTGTTGACCTCCTTGACTTCCCTCGTACTTAGTTGTATTGGTGAGCACCTTCTCTTGATCTTAGGATGACTCATTTGATGCAAACCAATTTTCCATGGCTGCTTGCAATAGATCTCTTTGGCCCAGGATAGCTAATGACTGCCAAATTGAGATGTTTACATTCGTTTTATTCATTTTCTCTATGATATTGAAAGGAGATGAAATATATTTTTGTTTCCCTTTTCTTTGCATGACTTTATCTTGCACATGAGATGCTACAACTAGTACATGAGCAAATCTAGAAGGTAGTTTGGGTTGATTCTAGACATTTGGAGCTACACTTAGATTGCTAACTCCTTGTAGAGTGATAGTGGGTTGAGAAGTACTTGGACTGGATGACTATCCTTCCCCTAAATTCCTCTTCTTAGACCTTATGTTGGATGCTACACCTTGAGAAAGAGTTTGATTAATCCCACAATAAGTCCTCAAATTTCTAGTACACAAGTGTAGTCTCACTTGGAGGTGCTTGTTGGGTAGTTGTTTGTTTCTTATCTTCTTCTTGATTTGTTTCTTGAGGCACACTAATCATTGTCACCATAAAATCTTGATTCAAAGAACCATTAAAACATGTTTCCTAGTTATGAGGTTGATTACATGGAAATCACCATTCATACTCTTGTGCCAGGTTATTTTAAGTTGGAACCAAGGGCCCTAGATGTTGAAGTAACATTAGGATTATAAGGATAAAATTGTGTATTAGCAGAAGTTTTTCCTTGGTTCTAATTATCAGTTTGAGAAGGTGGCCTATTTGGCTAATATGGAGATCTATTCGGTTGGGCTTGAGGATGATATGGCTTGAAATTTTGAGTTTTCCTCCTCTTAAGAGTGACCAACTCATTCCCTAGATTTTGCAATTGCTTCATAACCTCTTTGGAGCTCATTTGAGGTGCTAGAGGAAGAAGTAGAAGCTCAGTTGAAGTTCTTAATTTTTGGGGTAGGAATGAGAGATAATATAGGTGTTTGGCTAGAGCTTGGATTTCCCATTTTTGGATAAAGAGGCATAGATGGCTTTTAGTGCAAGCTTGTCAGATTGAATTAAACAATTCTTAGCTCTAATAGCTATGGCATAAGCTATGGGTAATTTTTTACCCCCCATGGACTGTATCATCATAGTTATATCAAAATTAAGAGCTTTTAGGAAATAGAGAAAAGAACCTTCACTTATTGGCCTGATGGAAATTGGAATCCTATCCCATGCCCTTTGGAACCTGAAGTTGAAATTCAGCCATTTGTTCATTTGATGCTCTCTTAATTGTATTTAATTGCTCCAACATAGATAAGTTGTCAACTTTTTCTCCAAATTGGCCACAAAGGGTTTGTGCAAAATTGATCCCAATTATGAATTGATCATGCCCCTAGACTTCTAAACCACTGTAGAGATTTTCCTTTCAAAGAAGAATCCAATAGTTTCATTTTCATATCCATCTTGGTAACTTCATGTATAGCACAGAAATTTGCAATGTCTTAAATTTGATCAATGTGATTTGTGTGATTTTCTCTAGTGAAGTATAGAATGTTCTTCAATGCTGCCATTGGAATTGGGTTTTGAGCATTAAGAGAAAGTGGGTTATTTCTTGTGAAATTAAAAAATGGATTTTGGTGGTGGTTGATGATTCATTTTGATTGGTTTGAGAACTTTAGTTGAATGGAGAAAAGGCCTACTAGGTGGAGGTGTTGAAATATTCATGTTTGGTGGAGATGGTGATCTCATAACTCTTCTTCCCCTCCTTGGAGATAGCTAAAAAATACTCAAAAAACACCTTGTTCTCTTGTTCTTGACTGTGTTTGAATCTTTCTCGTGAACCTGAACCACTTTGGGCTGCTAAAACCACTAAATTCTTCCTCTTAGAGTCGCTAGATGTGTTATTACAAAGCCTCTTAAGGATGAAATTTACAACAAGAGGACACTAATTTTGCTATAAATGAAATGAAGACTTACTCTATTCCCACCAGGCATGGCAGAACTATTATCACCAAATCACAACACCCTTTGATTTTTTAACATGTCAGTGTTTTAAGGAAAGTAGTTTGACTGGGTAACATGGGTACCATCTATCAAGTTTTTGGACTTGCTGCTTGAAATGGACCTCTGGATAAGGTTGGTTCCTCTTCCTAATCTAATGCAACAGCTAACTCTATTGAAGGGAAATCTACTAACTACTCCTAACCTAGGAATTACAATGGACCAGGAAGAGATAAATAGCATGAAAAATGAAATAAATCTACACTAAAAGAGGTGATGGACCAAGATAAGGGTGTGAGAAATCTCTCCAATGTATGACAATGGAAGAAAATGTAGAGCAGAGAGGGTGGAAATAATCACCACAGTTTAACAAAAAAATTCACATCACCATTTCCATAGAAGCACAACAGTAATAGACCTTACAAGAAGCATAAAATAGAGAGGTAAGAGAATGAAACACACACACACATAAACAGGGGAAGGGAACATCCATAAATCTGAGTTTATTGCTTCATTAATATACACAGGTCATTTCATTACAAGAGAAAGGCTTGGATCATCATGCAATAAGTATGAAATGAAGTCTTACAGCACATTGGTGTTTCAAAACTATTTTGACAGAGTTTTGTTACAAGAGTTATCCCCCCTCTCAAATAAGAGGGTGCTTCAATTTAAAGAAAAAGAGGAGGGGAAGAGAGAAATTGTCAAACTTGGATTTTCCCTTCCACCTACTTGTAAAGTACCAAAATTGGGTGAAATCATGATGGGAAACCTGCAAGATCCATCCCATGTTGTCTTATAACTTGAAACAAAAGAAAAATGGCTACCCACACTCATTAAATGCCCTTTCAACCACCTAGAAGTCATCATTTCAAACTTAGATTGTTTCTTGCAATTTTCACCACTAAAACTCTATAAAATCTTCTATTTTTTTAATGTATGAGTATATATCTTGAAGATACAATTCCAACAAGTCCAATTTTGCATGATTTTGTGGAGAAATACAAAAGTTATGGTAGTTTGAGTGTAGAGAGCTATTTGTGCACTCTCGGGCTTTCCTTCCTTCTTACAAGACTATGCATTTTCAAAAAAGTGGTTGGGAGCAATAATTTTGATATTTCCTTCGTTCATAATTTTTTTTGCATAGTTTAATGGCCTAGTGCATTTAAAAATTTAGGGGGTCCACCACTTATCACTTTGCATTGGAGGGGTGTTGAAATGTTTAAACATTACATTGAGGGCTAGCTCGACAGCTGGCTAGCCGAGATGGCACCTTCCCAAAGCTCCCCAAGATATATTTTTTTTGCATTCCATTGAATGATTTACCTCCACCTTGGCATTCTTATTTGCATCATGTAGCGATATCCTATAATTATCCTTCCCGCTAGCTCAGTGGCTTCTATGAGCTACCCCAACGCATTGGGCTTACCCCCTCTCCTTTGATTTCCACCTCGACAGGTCCCCCGCGGTGACCTCCCTTTTGAATGAAGAGCTCATGTTTACATGCCTTATTCTATCTTGGCACCACATTGATCACCTACCCATTGACTCCTCATGTACCGTTTCTAATATTTTGCGTGCATTTTCTTTATACGGGGAACTCGGTTCAATGCATCTTATTTTGCCTAGCCCCCCTCAAGCCCCGAATCCACCCTCATCGCCCATGTTGTATTGGTCACGCGCGTAATGTTCTCCTAGTCCATGTTAGCCCTGCACTTATTCCCAAGAACACTTTGACCTCCAGATTGGGCCATTAACCACCCTGTCGCCCACACTCACTATTTTCTGACACTTTCAGGCCCACAAGGAACTCATGCCCCGAGTTCCTCTGGGGCCTTTGTATCCCACATTTCCGATGCGCCCACATCCTTTAATACACGAAACTCGGCCCAAGGCTCGCTGAGTTGGCTTGGTCCCAAAATTCATTATTTTTTCTAAGTCCTTCAACCGCCTAAGCCACACTATGTTCAACCCAAATCCATGCATAGACATCAAGTTTCCTTCTCTACAACTCGTCGCGACCTCCAAATAGCTCGGCCCAATATTTCCCTACATGATTTGATCTGCACTAAGCTCAATGTGATACATTCATCCCCAAGTCCCCATTCTTTGTTGCAACAGTCTGCCTCACCCATCCTTGTACTACCTGTCTTGAGCTCAACTCATCATTGTTTTTGAAAAGCTTCCCCATCACCACTCCAAATAACTCAGCCCCTTGCAACATGTGAACTCAGTGAGTCTTGCAACGTCGCCCATGTGCACGATCTAGTCTCCCAAACCTTCTACAACAACTTGCCTCTCTCCCACACTTGAGCTTAGCCATAAAAATAACTCGCTTGGGGGTCTCTAAAATTATCTCAACTCCACCATTGGTGACACAAAACCAGCTTGATGCCATCCTAGCTTGTTGATCTGGGAGCCAACTCGCCCACCAGCTAGGCGAGCTAGCTAGAAGGCCTAAGAGAATTTTTTAAAATTTTACAACTGCCTCTGGATTTTTTCAATTTTTTTTGGATTTTTTAGTGGTCCAGGGGTTGTGTGAAAAATTCTGAGGGGGCTTTGAACATTTACATCATATTTTTCCCATTTTTTTCTTATAAGTGGGCCCCGCTGCTCACTTTTTCTATCTGAATAACTCTTAAGCTTCATGAAAACCCATAACAGGGAAAGTTTCCTTTGATGGCTTCCAACCTTCTTGGAGACCTTGATGATTCCCCTAAAATACTGAGACCCACATGCATGATCCTAATTGGCCTATGGCTCTCTTGACAACTACTTGTATACAAGCTCCTAGTTGTCTATTTTCACCTGGATGGTGAAAATGGATAACAGTCTTCTTATCCTTTTGAATATTCTCAACCTTGAATTTTATCTCTTTCTTAACTGGTTTAGAATCAACAATCCTCATTTCATATGCATTCAAAGTCCCATGTAACTCATATATCTTCAACTTAGTCAAATCCTTTGTCTATTCAATAATAAATACTTTAGGATCAAACTTAGATGTTAGGGATCTCAAAACCTTTTGAACCACTACTTCTTCCTTCACATCTTCTCCTAACCCTTTCATGTTTTTGACAATCTTGTCAACTCTAAGCAAATATGATGCAATAGACTCGTCATCATTCATCTTAATACTCTTAAATTGATTTCTAAAATTCTAAAGCTAAGAAATTATTACCTTAGAGTCACCATCATACATGACTTGAATTTTCTCCCATGCCTCTTTTTTTGAATTGCAATGCATTACCTTTCCCATCTCATATTCTCCTAAACCCCATATGATAGCATTAAAATCCTTTGAATTATCATTACATGCCTTCTTTTCTACAATAGTAGATGGTGTAGTGGCAAGAGCAATATATCCATTTTCCATAGATTCCCATATATCAAACCCTAAGGTCATAATGTGAGTATTCATCCTCAAACTTCATAAATCATAATTCACACCATCAAATAAAGGTGCCTTGCTAGTAGATGAACCACTATGTTAACTCACCATTTTGTGCTTCAAAGGATCTCCTTTCAAGTGATAAAATTTTTCCAAAAAGGACCTACTCTAATACTAATTGTTATAAGAACAATCAGCTGAGAGGGGGGTGAATCAGTCCTTACAAACCTAATTTCAATTTTAGATTCCTCACATAAACCATTAATCAATTAACCATCCATTAGAGTGTGCACAACATACAACATACAGCCAATTAACCATGAACAACAGAAGTAACACTATAACATAAGACATAAGTGGGAAACCCTAAAGGGGAAGAAAAACCACTAAAACTTCTGATTATTTTACTCAAATCAAAAGTGTTTAGTGAAGCACCAACTTCACAAGGAGCAGCAACCCCTATTTTAGTATATCACCAACCCTACAAGGAGCACCAGCCCCTAATTTTGTGAAGTACCAACTCCACAAGGAGGATACAAACCACTAAGATGATTGAGCACCAACTCAACCACATTTTTATGAATATATTTTTTGTCTTGTTTCTTCCATATCTGATTTAGATCACTAATTCATCTCTCTTTTCTTCAAACCCTAGCTTCTCAAATTTGTAAAATCTTTCAATTTCTTCACTTCTAAATGCTTCAAACCCTTGAACACACTATTGAAAACATTATTCAATACGTCATGAACTCTCTCAAATATCAACACATTCCTTTGTACCTACAAATCACTCTCTCACAGGTCACACTTTTCATACATAAGCAATTAGCTGAAAATGGAACCCAAAACATCACTTTCATATGCTCTTCTTAATTCAAATGAGTTTCCCTCCTTTGTTTATACCAATGAATCCTACAACCATCCCAAATTAATCATTACAACATTCACATATGACCCATATAGGTCGGCCATGCTTAAAACCATCCAACTTGCACCAAAAATTCTCAAAACCCCATCACTAGGATGAGCTAAAACCAAAAATCATAAAACCATGTTTGGTGAAGCACCCATATTAACCATACATGAGTAATATAACATATAAGTATAATATATGGTTGGAAATTTACTTGAACCAATCAAATAAATCATAAAATGGACCCACAGGCTCATATCCTTCACAAAACAGTTGTTTCTAGCACCCTGTCTTCACTTTCGGACCTTAAGACCACCCAAGAAAAACTAAACCATGGTATGTGACCACTCTATGGAATCCAAAGAAAATTAACATCATCTCCATGAAATTTATACACCATTAAGCATCCGTGTGTTTAATCCACAGCTACTTTCCTCTTCTCCAAATCATACTTCCCAGAAACTAGTTTTTCTCTTTTTGTCACTTCCAAGACCTCAAAATTCCTTCATATGAATAAAATTCATCCCTCTTCACTCTCCACATGATATTAATAATCAATTCATCCATCTCATTCTTCATTCATTTCATTCTTTGAGCAAAAGCAATCTTGTATTAGAAAACCAAAAATCTTCTTTCTCACAAAATGATCTAGATGACCCATCAAATATCATCATCATGAGAAAAAAAATTATACCATTTTAAATATCTCTGAATCTTATTTATATACCATATTATAACTCCTTCCAACTCTAAGTGGAAGGCCTTCAACCAAGCTTATTTCTACAAACTACTTGAAACTACCCCAAAACTAACCTTTGACTAGTCTTCACAAATAGGGCATACTTCAACATTTTTATGCGTCACCATTACCTAAAGACACCTTGGACATCAAGAAGAACTCACATAGTAAAAAAATGTCAATTTATTTATCAACTCCTTTGGAAAACCTTGTCCCAAACTAAAATTCTTCATAAACTAACATGTTTGAGTGGGGTCCACTCATCACCAAAAGATATACCATACCTTTCTGGAAACCTAGAGTACTCTACATCATCAAATAATCATCCATACACTATAAATCAATTCTAGTCACTTAGGAAACAAATCTCCCAAACTACTTTCTAGCTAGGGTTTTAAGCACACAAAAATTTGTTTACCTTCTTAACATTAGTTCATGAGAAGTTGATGATGAAATGAACTCATAATTTTTTTGAAACCTTATAGACTAAATTTAGAAACATCCCTGAAAGCCAAAATATCCCATGAAAATCACACAATTCATGGTGAGCATCAAAATGTGTAATTTGAGCTAGAAAACACCCTTTTTGGACCATGTTTCACACAAACTTACTTAACTTGTAAATTCCTCTTCTGAATTACTCCAAATTTTTCTCACACTTATATGACACCTCTGATCATAATATATAATTCATCATCATGTCACAAATATCTCTCCATATTTCTAGGCCATCTCATTTGCATGGCTAGCCCTTAGGGTTTTGCACTATCAAGGCAAGGGTCAACTGAAATAACATCATAAATCACCATGTATCATCTCCAAATGGTCCTAAAATACCTAAAAATCCATGTATGGCATACTTTCATGCTTCCATGAGATCAAGTTTCTTGACATCTCATCCTCATTCCTCCTAACACCTAGACTTGGTCTAGATGAGTGTGCGAAACATGGTCTTCAACCTGAATATGCAATCTAAAATTCATGTGAGTGCCTAGACACTCTCCAAACATTCTCTCCATGTTATCAATATACTCATATAGCCACTAAGAATACCTAACCACCATGCACCATCAGCTAGGCTAGCTAGGACACCTAATTAGGCTTGCTAGAAAAAGTAATTTTCACTTAATCAACTCATACAACCATGAACACACCTCAATCTCCATGTCATCACCATAATGAGCATCCTCTAACTCTACTCCATCATTCTATTTTTCATTAATGGGATTTTACATCAATGAAAACACCTAGAACACAACATGCCAACATGTGTGTGTGTGTTCTAACAATAAAATCAGATCTTTGTGGGGTAAGTATTTTTTAATTTACTTTTATATATTGTTTGATCATATTCTTCTATTTTATTTATTTGAATATTTCATATGATTTACTATCATTTCACATAGATCTTGATCCATAGAGATCCAAAATGACTCTACTTCATCATATCAGTCAGCACAAAGAAGTAAAAATAATAAACGGAGGTTCTATCTTTATAGTAATAGGACCTCCACTCTATGTAGAGTGGCAGTGACAAAACCACTTCCCAACCAGGGTGGTGGTCCTAGGACTGTCGGTTTGCATTGGGCGGTGGTCTTGGCTATTTCGAACAGAAAATAATATATGATATGAACAACCTCAAAATTTAAATGGTTGTTCGTGACTCTTTTCCTCCATGACCTTTCCCATTCTCTAGTGCACGGGAGGACATGAGAAAGGCTATAAATACATGCTTGTAAAAGAGGATAAGATCATCGAAGCATGAAAGAAAGTGAGAAAGAAGTTCTTAGTGCTAGAATTGTGTTTTGTAGAAGAAAGGAGTGTTGAAACAAAGCAAACAAGTAATTGGGAGGAAGTGTGAGATATTATCTACTTTTCTTTCATAATTATTGTAATTTATATACTTATTGTTTTAAATTGGCCAATAAAAATGGGATGAAAGAGAAATTTCCCTTCCCGGCTGGTTTTTCCTCCTCTGGAGGTTTCCAGGATAAAACTTGTTGGTGTTTATGAGTTTATCTTCTTTCCTTTCCTACAATTGTAGATTCTAAGCATAAGAAAAACTCATTCACTAACTATCTCTATCATTTTCTAATAGAAAGTAGAACAAGAACATTTAATTTGTGATTTTGTGGATAATTCCAAAGTTGAAGAGTTTATAAATCATTTTGGTATCAAAGCTAACAAGTATCCAGGACTATGGTATTCATTCTTGGATTTATATGACAATGACGAGATCTAAAGGTGAAGAGGCTTTACCTTGCGATCCAAAAATTTCTACAAAGAAGTGGAAACAGAGAATTCGGGGACAAATGGAGGAAGAGAACTTAGTCCGTAGAATCGATATGTTGGAGACCATGATGGATAGGATGTTTAGAAGGCAAGAAGAAATTACAGATTTACATAAGACAGCTTCTATCAAGCAAGACTCCATGGAATTAGTGGCTCGAGGCTTAGCTGAAAATTTTGGCATAGGGAAGAGCAACCATGAGGAAGATTATGGGGAAGAGCATGAAGAAGAGAGTTCAAACGTAAGAGAAAAGGTAAAATATGATCATTCTCCTTTTAAAGTTGAGATGAAAGTAGAGATTAGAATATTTGAAGGACAAGTAGATGCAGAGTTACTTGATAAATGGTTAAAATAGTTAGAATTATATTTTAGCATCCATAATGTCACTAAGGCACAGAGGATCACCTTTGCACATCTCAAAATGGAGGGACACGCTCTGTTTTGGTGGGAAACCCTTATAACCACTTATGAAAAGAAGAAGCATCATATTCTGAGTAGATGAAAGGCTTGGATGCATGACCACTAACATGGACAGCCATGAAGAGGAGATGAGTAGACTATTCCAGATCAAAATCCAGATCAAGAGAACTAAGGTAAATGCTTTGGTTGATACCGGTTCTCAGTCTAACTTGATTTCTAAAGTAGTTGTAAAGAATCTTGGTCTTAATACTTACGAGCATACACACCCTTATCCTTTGGGTTGGGTGAAGAAGGATTTTGAAATTTAGGTAACAAGAAGATGTAAGGTCAAGTTTAGGATAAATTCCCAGTATATTGATGTTTTAGAAAATGACATTATTCCACTTGATGCTTTTGATGTTGTATTCAAGAGTCCTTACTTGTATATTAAGGATGTTATATTTATGAGAAGGGAAAACCGGTATAGATGGGTCAAGGATGGGATCAGCTAAAACATCTGGGCACATCAGTGTAAGACATGGGTTACTATGGTGAATGCTAACCAAGCAAAATGACTTATTCAGGAAAATCATAATTAGTTTTGTTTACTTTTGCTAAAGGATAAAAAATATGGGGTAGAAGTTTTAGAGAAATCTAACTAGGGAAAGTATGATTTCAATAGTATTATTGAGTCTTTTTAGTAAGTATTCCAGGATCCCAGTGGGTTGCCACCAAACTAGGAAGTAGAGCATAAGATTCAGCTATTTCCAGAGTCCCCTCTATCGAACATCGGGTTGTATATTAAATCCTTTCTTGAGAGTATTGAAGTAAAGAAACAACTCCAGGAACTACTAGACCAAGGGGTGATACGTCCAAGCACCTCACCATGCGGTTCACCTATTATGATGGTGCCAAAGAAGGATGGTTCTTGGAGAATTTTTATCAACTACCGCACTTTGAACAATATCACCATAAAGAATAGATATCCACTTCCCGGCATAGATGATCTCTTGAACCATCTTCAGCATGCCAAATTTTTCACGAAGTTGGATCTCAAGTCAAGTTATCACCAAGTCCAAATGAAGGAGGAGGATATATGGAAGACTGCCTTCAAGTAAAAATAGGGTTTGTATGAATGGTTAGTACTTCCTTTTGGGTTATGTAATGCACCCGCTACATTAAAAAGATTGATGAATGATGTACTACGGGATTTCATAGATTCATGTGTCATTGTATATCTAGATGATATCTTGATTTTTAGTGCCACATGGGAAGAACATCTAACTCATTTATAGCAAGTCTTGCAAGTTCTTAGGGAGAAACATTTGCTTTGTAATATGAAGATAGTGAATTTTCCAAATAGTCACTTGTCTATCTTGGGAACGTGGTTGGAGGATGATAGCTATGAGTGGATCCAAAGAATGTGGAAGCCATCACTAATTGACCAACACCAACAGGAGCCATAGATACTAGGATTTTTGTGGGAGTAGTATAGTACATGTGGAAGTTCATTCTGGGCTTCCCCGCTATTGCAACACCTCTATACATAGTGGCCACAAAGAGTAAAGGTCTTGACTGGGATAATGAACAAGACAAATCCTTTGAGTTATTGAAATACAAGATTAGTCATGCTCTAGTACTTTCTCTTCCTAATTTGTAGCAGCCTTTTGAAGTAGAGATAGATGTCAGTGATTACGCTATGGGCGGAGTGTTACTTCAAGGAGGTAAACATGTATGTTATCATTTTGAAACTTTCACTTCAGCAGTTAAAGTATATTCAGTATATGATAAGGAAATGTATGTACTAGTTTAGGAAATTAAAAAATAGATGAATTATTTACTTCGTACAGAAAATATTGTGCACACTGACCACCAACCTCTTTAGTATTTACAAGCATAGTATAAATTGCAGCAGGAAAGGCACTACAAATGGATGGGGTTCCTTTAGCATTTCCATCTAGTGATCAAATACAAGAAGGGTAGTAAAAATTTGGTGGCAGACATGTTGTCTAGGCTGCCCTCACAGGAGAAGTTTTCCTATTTGGCCACTATATCTCAAATCGAGCCCTTCACAAAGGAATCTTACGAAGAGGCATATGCCCAATACAAAGACTTTAGGGTGACATTTTAGCAGTTGCAGTCCCAAGGGACTAAAAGGACTGATATTAAAGATTGTTGTCTCAAGGACAGGATGCTCGACCGATGGGGGAAGCTTTGTGTGCCTAAAAAACAAAGACTTTTATTGATGAGGGAAGCACATACCTCAAAAGTAGTAGGACATTTTAGTGTTGGTAAGACCCTAGCCCACTTGCAAAGGTATGTGTATTGGCCTAATATGTAATAAGAAGTATCAAAATTTATACATGGATGTAAATTGTTTTGTACTAGCAAGCTTAAGACTAGGAATGAGGGTTTGTATATGCCTTTTCCTTTACCTACTCATCCATGGGAGGAAATTTCTATGGATTATTTAGGAGGATTACCTATGTCTAAACATGGCCATGACTATCTCTATGTTGTTGTTGATAGATTTAGTAAGATGTGTATTCTTATGACATGTAAAAGGTTAGTAAAAGCACATGAGATAACAGATATTTTCTTTGCAAGTGTATGGGTGAATTTTTGTTTGCCAAAGTCTATTATTTCTAACATGGATTCAAGCTTCTTTGGGAAGTTTTGGACTACTTTGTGGGACAAGATGGATACCAGGTTATAGAGGAGAATAGATTTCCATCCACAGATATATGGACAGATAGAGGTGGTGAATAGGACTTTGGTACAGTTAATTAGATGGTATAATATCAAATACCCAAGGACTTGGGATGAGTCCTTACCCTACATTCAGCATTCCTATAACCAGGAAGTGCACACATCCACTATGAAATCACCGTTTGAAGCATGCTTTGGATATACACCTAAAAATCTGCTGGACATAACAATTAGGCAAGCTAGATGAGGATGAGACATGAGACACAAAGGTGACTAGAGCAAACAAATTCATTGAGAGGATCTGGAAAATCCATCTCAATGTCAAAGAACAACTAGAGAAATGTCAATCCAAGTACCAAGCTACACATGATCAGCATAGGAGGGAACAGAAGCTTCATGTTGGAGATAGAGTTTGGATTTTCTTGAAGTAAGGAGAGACTACAAGGTCAAGCACGGAAGCTCAAACCACTACGATATGGTCCCTTCACCATATTGGAGTAGGTTGGAGAAAATGCTTTTTTTGACTCGATTTACCGCCATTTATGAGGATGTAATCTGTAGTAAATTTGGAGAACTTACACCTATATGATCCATCCATGCTAGATGAAGATGAAGGACTACAGTTCCTACCTTCTATTGAGGATTGCATCTTGGACTCACGAGGTGAATTGGAGGAGGATGTAGTGTTGTAACAGAAGGTCAGAGAGACTAAGAGAGGTCCACAAGAGTCTTGGTAGATCAGAACTAAAAGTAAAGACACCAAGGCAGGCCTGGTGGTACTCAAAGGAGAAAGTGAGGGAATTATTGCCTCATCTACTCCCCCACTAAGCTTTTGTGGGACCAAAATCCTCCTAAGTAGGGGAGGTGTGATCCATAGGGATCCAAAATGACTCTACTTCATTAGATCAGTCAGCACGAAGAAGGAAAAATAAATACACTGAGCTTCTATCTTTATAGTAACAGGACCACCGCTCTGTGCAGAACCAGAACCACCGCCCAACTACGGTAGCGGTCCTGAGACCGCTGGTCTGCATTGGGCGGCGATCCTGGCTCTTTCGGACAGAAAATAAAAAACATGAAACGAATAGCCTCATAATTTGAAAGGTTGTTTGTGTCTCTTCTCCTCCATGACCTTTCCCATTCTCCAGTGCATAGGAAGACATGAGAAAGGCTATAAATACATGTTTGTAGAAGAGAAAAAGATCATCGAAGCATGAAAGCAAGTGAGCAAGAAGTTCTTAGTGTTGGAATTGTGTTTTGTAGAAGAAAGGAGTGTTGAGATAGAGCAAGCAAGTAATTGGGAGGAAGTGTGAAATATTATCTACTTCTCTTTCATACTTATTGTAAATTTCTGTATTTATTGTTTGAAATAGGCCAATAAAAGTGGGAAGAAAGAGAAATTGCCCTTCCACACTGGTTTTTCCTCCTCTGGAGGTTTCCAGGATAAAACTTGTTGGTGTTTATGCGTTTATATTATTTCCTTGGCAAGCAAGAATGTGGATTCAAAGCATAAGCAAAATTCATTCAAAGCTATCTCTTCAGTTTCTAATAGAAATTAGAATAACAGTGTTTAATTTTTGAATTTGTGCGATAGGCTTGCAAAGTTGAAGAGTTTACAGATCAGGCCGTAGCCTTTAAAAATTACTATTGGACTGAACATAAACTATTGGTGAAGGACTGTACAACTCAATCAAGGACCAAGGAACCATTACAGTCTTGACCCAATTGCGCATATGGTCCTGCACAAAGTTACTTTGTGTGGTGTTTTCTCATTGACCTATGGGGACACGTGCATTATGACTATTGCGCCTTAAGTTTTTGCGTTGGAAATGCACCTCTTCGATTCAAATAGGAAATGAGCAATATATGCATTTAGGGCACTAATAATTTATCAGATAGGCAAGCAGGAGAGCTTATGATCAAATATAACCTAGGGCGAGCCAAGGTGCTTGTAAATCTTACTAGGATTTGTGCAATACAATAGGAGCAAAGTTTGGAATTTTACATCTACATTCAACTACTACCTTAAGAAAGGCCAAGGGGTATCCCACTGATTTCACTTGTGGAAGTATGAGGGAAAAGCGTGTAACAATGGTGTACACAACATGCTCAACTTGCATAATACGCTTGCTTCAACTACATTGACCTTTGAATTCTCCAGTGTAGCACTTGGGAATCAAAAATAGGGTTACCACCAAGGTCATTTCTTCACGTATGCTCTTCAGTAATTTCCATAACTTCCTTGCCCTCAATGTGTACGTCAAGGTTCATATTAACGTTGTCTTGCTTTAGACATATGTGCTATCATAGATGGTTCCTAGGCTACAACGCCTAAATCTACAAAGAATGTGACACAAGTGTCAATTTGGTGAAGGAAAGCTCTTGTGAAATGCCCCCACTTCACTGTACTCCCAACACACTATGATTGGTCAAAACCTTAAATATCGGGTCTATATTGAATTACGAACTTCTACCACCACAATTGTAAATCCTTTGTATTTTCGATAGTTCCTAGGAATGGCAATGGATGGGTTTGGTGCATTCCATGGCTCAACACTTATGTGAACAGTACTCGGCCACTCTTATAATGCAACGCTAAATTAGTCATAGGAAACTCTAGACCCTAAATGCACTTATAACTTGTTTTATCAAATCTAGTGCACAAATGCAGATTGCTCCAGCTTCGTTCTGAATGCAAATCTCCCTACTATTTAAGTTCATCATCCAAAGCATGTCTTCTTCTCAAAATTCTTGAACTCTATCTAAGCTCAACTATCATCACTCAAGTTAGGTCAATCTTCGCATTTACTCAACCCCGATATGCACCAAATCGTTTTTTTCAAGCTACCTAATGTACCATGACTTAGATTGCATGCATCTTTGATACGTTATGGAGAAAATAGGTTTGATCTTCATTGTCTCTCCCCTCTTCACCTTTATAAATGCAGTATCTTTCTACCTTCAATCAAATCATACACTTCTTCAAGTACTTTTAGCATTGTTCTTAGCAATTCAAAATTTAGAAAACCTTCCAATAGTCCTTGTTGACATTTTTTGTAATATGGCGTGACACATTCTTAATGATATTACCCTATCGGGTCTATCGTAAGATAATTCTGCAAATGTCATCCCTCATGCAGAGTTTGAATACTCATCTCAAGATGAAGAAAAATCCCACAAATGAAGAATAAACAAAGGTCATGTCTCCGGGAAGGGAACTTGGTATTGAGACCCTAACGTATCAAGTGTGTGAATAGCCATCTTCCCATAAGGATAAAATTAGGAATATATCACACCATCATATGCTTCATTTGTATGCCCGTCTAAAAATGTCAATCCATAGTGGTTTAATGCACCTAATCTACACTATGTCTAGTTGGCTATGTATTTTACTGCATATTTATAAGTAACCTAGGCATGTCATGAGATAAAATCTCCCTCATTTCACCGGTGAAATCTCCATCGATGTCAGAATGTTTGGTGCAATTAAAATATGCTAGTATCTATATGGGGTTTTACTACCAAAAAGTGTCAGGTGTGTTAATGTTGTTGGCTAGATTTTCTGTATAGCATAAAACCTAGGCAGTCATGAGATAAATCTCCCTCATTTACAGGTGAGGCTCCTGTGTCAGATTTGTCAAAAAATATGCTAGTATCTATCAGGGGTTTTACTTTAACCATTCAGCTCATGAACCATAACTGTACAATTTTGCAACAAGTAAGCAGTTGTTCAAGAAAGGAAATAATTTAAAGAAGAAGGGAAGTAATAGGAAACACAGAGAAGAAATAGGGAAGATGTGCATCCCAATCAATAGATAACAGAGTTAATTGCATGCACATAAAAGAAACCAATAGATATCAACACACAGAATTATAAAACAAAGGCAGCTCTAGATCTAGATCTAAAATAACACAAAGTTTATTCAAAGATCTAAGGTCGAAAGCTAGAAACAAAATACACGGTGACACAAAGTTCTCCGAAAATCTGCTCCTGTATATTCCTTTGCTTCAAGTGGCTCTCAAGGGTTCAGCACAAAGTCTAGAACACAAGAATGCTACTTACAAATTCTGATTGATCATTAACTCGGAGGTTCTTCTCCTACTTATAGAATGTAGGAGGGAAAGTACAAATGGGAAACTCAATTGAACTGAAACATAAACAACAAGTAAAGATAACATTTGGCAATTATCTTCCACTAACTTCTCCTTAAGTGACACATGTATCACTTAACTAATAGAATTGTTCCACATAACTCTAAGTAATGGTTTCAAAACTAATAACTTTAAAGTTTTACAATTTCATCCGGGAACATGGAAAATAGAAGAAGACAGAATAGAAGAAGTCATGCCAGCTATAATGTTTACATCTTTTTCTTGTTCTAATACCGAATATACTTGTCGAACATGTAATTCAACATCCTTCCCATCTGTTTTAGCCACCGCTTCCTTTCTCTGTCCTAAACTGCAACAACCCTTCATTCAACACCTTGATGCATGCTTCCACATCTTCCAAAATCAGCCCGAACATCACAATATCTGCACTTGCAGTGCCACCAGTCTGCTAATGGAATTCATCGTGAAAGGCTTAGTAGATTCATCAATTCTCTTTTGTATCATCAGAAGAGACCCTTCCAAGGAATTAGGCACCTCTGCTAAGAATGATCCGTACGTATGAAGTAACATTCCGACCACTTCCTCCTCAGTGAAAGCAATGATACTGTCTGGTAAAGACGAAGTCTTACTCTCAAATGCCTGCATCCTCTTCAGCAAAACTCTGCAGATCTCCAAACGGAAAGATACTGCAAACTCCAGCTGCTTCCCCTTCTCGACTGATCCGTCCGGTACAATTTGTTCTGCAACCAACACTTCTCCCGGCAGCTTGTTGATTTCGGCCAGAGTACTCAGGTTACTCTCAGCAACTGTGTTCATATCTACTATGCTCGTCACCAGTTGTTTCAGCTGATCTGCTACACCATTCATAACCTTTAGGCGGGCTGGCACCTCTCCGAGTCGTACAGAAGCTTGACGAATAATCAAATTCTTCCATTCATCAATAGTTTTCACCTGATTGCTTGCATCTTCCATCTCCTGCATAAGATGATCACTCACCTGAGCTGAAATGGGCTGAGTGGAAGATTTAGCAACCTTGGCTATGATCTCGCACAACTGAGATACCTGCTTCTGCAGTTCATCTTTCTCCACCTTTTCTCTGTCAAGCCTAAGGAATAGAGCATCTATCAATGTCTGTGTATCCTTCTTCAATCCTTCTGTGGTGGCTTGACCGATGGGTACTTTGATTACCGTTACGTCCTCTGCTATGAGCTCATCCTCCTTCCCTTCTGCTGGAACTAACATCTCAGCAAACTTTTGTCCCGACTCCTCAATGATCAACCTTTAAGTTACCTTAGCAACTTTAGGTCTTCTGTCTTTTCCGCCTAGACTCTGGAGTAGCTGCAAGTCGTGTTTCTCTAAGTTCATTTCCACTCTAGCTTCTGAAACCAACTGCGAAGCCAACCATTCTGAGAAGTTACTTCTCGGAGAATGAGAAGTTGCTGAGTGTACTGCTATCTCCCGTTCTGTTTCCTCTCCATCAGAAACTGCTACAGTGTTATGGCTGCCATCTTCTGAATCATCCAAGGACAGCTCTTTCGAACTCTGCCATCTGCAGCTTCAACGTCTCTTCTGGAACAGGTGCTGAACGGAGTGGCGGAGGAGAGAAGATGAATGTTGCCGGATTCAGTAGAGGCATGGAAGTGTCCTGCTGAGGTGCAACACTTGGTAAAGTACTCGATGCTGGAGAAGCCGGAACTAAAGTCATAGCCGTGGAAGTGATCTTCTCCTTTGATTGAGATCTTCTGTGCACTTTCATCTTCTCGGGCCTTCTACTGCTTTCTCCTTCGTGCTTTCGCTTGAGAGAATCTCCTGTGCCAAAGTTGCCCGTGATTTGATTCATCAAGGCAGTATCCCTTCATCAGTAACCAGTTTGAAGTATTCACCAGAACGGCGGCAAACATTTCCTCAATCGTATGGCAGCCCCCCTACATTATCCTTAAGTACGGCTCTATCTCCTCCCATTTGATAGTAAGTGTCAAGTAACACAATCCCATCATCTCTAAGATCCGCAGGTATCCGTGTTAGTCCAAAGTCGAACACTTGCCGTACTGATACCCTGCTGAAATCTTTCTTTCTAACCTCGTACTCACTTTTGCACTTCATCCAGAAATCCTCTAATGAAGGCACATGTGCGTACTCCTGGGAGATTGTCTTCCTGGC
This sequence comes from Taxus chinensis, assembly GCA_019776745.2. Lineage (NCBI taxonomy): Eukaryota > Viridiplantae > Streptophyta > Pinopsida > Cupressales > Taxaceae > Taxus > Taxus chinensis. The sequence continues at coordinate 737,775,890 of CM034152.1, read as the reverse complement.
TACTCCAAATGGATCGAAGTTCAGTCGTGCTGGGAAGAACTCTTGCTCATACTCGGATAACATTTCCGCTTCCAATCCTCGGGCTTTATGAATGCTCTGACATCTATAATGTCCCACAGTTATTGGGAAGAAACCCGTAGACTTCTGCCGTTTCGACTGAAGGTCATGTATCTCCACAAGTTGTCTGCTCAGCTCCATGGTGACCAATCTATCATTCGGATATCTGGGCAGCTTAACCGGTTCTCCAGAAAAGTCGGTAACCCTGAGGTATGTGAAATCTGCAAACTGAATGAATAGACTGCCAATTCTAGATACGGCTTCCCACGCTTCCTTGCTCACCCTGTTGGCCTTTAGGTCCCTGTCTAGCCTGCAAATGAATTCGTAGAAGAATCCATCGTTGACCACCTTGAAATCTTTCATGCACACAGGTACAGTAAGTTGTGAGTAGCACTCGAAAATGGGGTCCTTAGAAAGAACGCCACATCTATCCAGCTTGGAGAAGATGCTTTGTGAAGCTGCTGCATATACCAAATAAGAAGTCATTTTGAATCTGAAAGTACGCTTCACGTTCCGGAGTTGCTCACCAATGTTGTCGCTAACGATTTCCGACCAATTGATTATGGAATCAACCTTGTTGACTTTAATGGTCCCTAATGAAAGCATACATCCATATACGGAAAGTGTGAGCGTTTGCCTCGCCATTTATCCTGCATAACAATTTGGCAATATCATCTACCTCCTGTACCAGATTGGACCGTGGAAGAGTTCTTGAGAACTTAGAAGGAGATCTGGGCTTCTTCATGTATTTGTTGTTCATTATGTTTACGCAGTCAACTCTATGCTTCTCCCACCTGCTGCCGGCATCCTAAATGTTAATAGAAGTCACCACCTTTCGCAGCCGGAATCTTCAAGCAATAATTGATGAACTCTGCGTCCAAATGAATTATTGTCTTTCTTTTAGCATCACGCACTGATCTGGATGAAGGATGATAAGATCTAACACACTCCATCACAAACTCTGGAAATTGGGCTGTACATGGAAAGGCTGCAGCTCGGATAATTCCATTGCTTTTAACTGCATGCATCAGTGAAGTCTTTCCTTCTCTGGATGCTATCAATCAAATCGGCAAGAGGTTCTGGGCCTAGATCAGTGTCATCCTATGTCTGCAAGTTTGGAAGCAAAGCATGACTGCAGTTAGTGCTTTCTTTTTCATCTCTCTTCGTCATAGCTTTGTCTATCTTCGTCTGAATAATTCTTTTTCTTCTTACTTGGCTGGATTTCTTCAATACTGGTGGAGACCTAGAAAATTCTTTAGATTCGGAGGATATATGCAATGTATTGGAAATTGATAAAAGCTCCTTTTCCTTTGTAAAACACATGTAATGAATTCCAACAATTTATTCAGACAGAAATGGCCACCGGAGTATGAACAGTGAATTTTAATTAGTAGAAAATCTGCAGCAATTCAAACAAGCTGCCCCAAAAATTGGTGTTTAATTTGCTCATAAAAAGAGCATGAATCCTTTCAATTTCACCTGAGCTCTTGTCAGACCTATGCAAACAATTATGCAGACAAAGATCAACCTCCTTCAAAGCATGCGCCAAATCTGGAAGCTTTTAGTCTTGTTGCCACAAGGCCTGAGCAAAATCCTTCTTCAAATGGGGGCACACTTTTCCTCTAGAGCTCTAAATTATGATAGTTGTGAGTCAAGTGATTCAATCATATGGGTTCCCATGCTTAGTATAACCTTCACAATGTATATAATTAATAATTGCCCTAGCAATTAAAGGTAATTGATTAATTAAAAATCATGCTCTTCTCTTTTAAAATGATATGTTTAAGGAAAACCATCCCCTAGATTAAATTAATCCAATTTAATCCTTCACACATCACTTCACTCAAGATTCTACAGTGTGCTTTGACCATAGCCACTGAAAATACCCATTAATATTATCATTTAATACTTTAAAAAGTATTACTTCCTTCTCAAAAGGGGCTGTATTAAATCAATTAAATTTATTTAATTTTGGAATTCTATTTTTAAATTCCTTATGTCCACTTCCACATTGTTGACTTTCTCACAAGCCTGGGTGCCAAAATTGGGTGAATAAATATTAACAAATATTTATTTAATGCATTCTTATTCACCCAAGGTGGGTCACACTTTTTGGAATAATAGAATTCTAGCTTTAAGAATTTATTACAATGGGAATTTTTACCCTGCAAGGCAGACAATAAAATCCCATGATCTCTCTTAAGAGATTTGATTTTGATAATGGGATTATTTACCCTGCAAGGCAGGCACTAAAATCCCATGATTTCACTTAAGTCACTTTCCTTTTATTTTATCATGAGAATTTTTACCCTACAAGGCAGGCAATAAATTCCCATCTGCCTGTAGCCTCTAACTTTCCAACTGCAGCTTAAGTGAATTTTATATCAAGGGAATTAGTACCCTGCTAAGGAAGGTACCAAATTCCTATCATGCCTGTAGCCTCTACCTGCTCCTAACTTGCATCTTAAATCCATTGTTCAATTTCAGAATAACGCGCCCATCCCCACAGGGGCTTTTCCATGCACGCCTTCACTGTTATCCCTAGTGATCTAAACCTCTGATGGTGACTTCCTCTGGGCATAATGTGCGTATGTGCTTTCCTGCTCTAGGCCAAAAATCGGGCTTACCCGACAAAAGATTTTTTCTAGAGAAATTCTCACAGAAAACGAAACGGTATAACACAAAAACACGAAAAATTACCAAAAGTCACAAATAAAGCCCAAAACTCATTCCTTGGTAAAATCCTTCTGGTACAAGGGAATAATTATATGCTCCTGATCATAACAGAGTTAAAACGGATGCGCAAATAGCCTCATATGGGTCTCAAGATAATTAAATACAAATTTCCTGCAAACAAATCCCGACGACAGAATATAACAAATTTGCCCTTCTGGGTATTTGGCGAAAAAGGATAATATGGATCTTTGGGATTATTTTGATGCAATACAAGAACTTTTAGGCAATAAAAACAAGCTGTAGGTATCCTAGATAGCCCACAACTTCATGTGGTAGATCATACAAGATCTAAAATATGGTTATAGGTTCCAACCAAAGAAAATGGGCCCATGTCTGACTAGATCTCCCCCATTTTCTAGCATTGTCACATCCTATTAATTTCTACGAGATAAACTCTTTTGTCAAAATTTACACCCAATGTAATTTTGAACAACCCATCTAAAGGACTTAACCATTTTCATGCTCTAAAAAATCTAGGGGAGACTATTCTAGTCTATCGTAGAATGCAAGAATTCATTGTTTCGTGGGTTCTCCAAACCCGCAGAAAAAAGGAGAAATAGCTCAGGGGCTTGGGAAGAAATTGATATAGTTTTAGTGATGCACAGACACTTTCAATACTCTTACAACACTAAGGAAATAATTCCCTAGTAGGTGAATTCGAGCAAGGTATCACAAATTTTTTTATCCATGGAGGAATCAAAGAATTGGCTAAGTATAATGTCATGAAACTATTTTAAATGTTTAAATGGAAAATGCTGAAGGAAGCAATACTCAAAAGGGAAACACGGAAGGATTCCAGTGGATCCTCAGGGAAAATGTTTTCTTCAAACTTCAAACCCCTGGGAAAAATAAAATTCAATTACATTTCAGGTCCATGGAACATAGAAAATGTAATAGGATGTGGTAGAATCCATGAAACACATTAGAAACTATGGGAGATTTCAAAACCACATTGAATGGGAAATAGAGAGCCAACTTCCCCAACTAACTAAATTTAATAGAGTATGGAGCCATTCTAATCAATATGATGGTGTGTGAGAGACTCAAAGAGGGTCGTGTTATGGTTATTGATTGTATTTGGAGGCTGATCATACCTGTACTACAAGAAAAACTCAAAATATGAATCATGGCACCCACATTCATTTAATACATATTTCAAATGTAGCCAATTTTAGCTCATTGGTCCTTTTCCCTCCCTTTCCTCTCTTTCTTCATACTACGAGTTGTACTAATACAAATCTGATGGACCTTGAAATGATTCTTCTCTCTCTTTCCTTAGCATATTTTCGATTCCTTCCCTGTGAAACTTGAAATTAAAATTCGTCAACCTCTGTAAATTGTGACTAGTGTTATCATGCCTTGGATTTGTATATAATCTCCTAAAGAATGATTAATGTAATTTTGGTTTACTTATTTCCCTTATATTTTTTATGTTTGGTGTGAATATTTCACCCCTTTTGCATATTTCATATTCTTTTTTTCCTTAGCATCTGAACTGGGTGCATATTCTTTGACCCTAACCTCGCATTTCTTACATTTGAGCATCATCTGGATTTGGGGAAAATATCCACCTTATTTTTTTGTTATCACCTGACCCCTTAGCTTATTTTTTTCCCTTTCTTTCATCTCTCTCTCCTTAGCCCCTTGGAACTATTATAATATGAATTAATTGTAGGTGCAGTTTAATGTTAGAGGTAGGTTGTGTTATGTGGGTTTTCTAAAATCAGGCTCGATAAGGAAGTTGGCCTTCTCTAGAGGTTGATCTCTCTTTTTCAATACCCACATTATAGAGATCATCCCATGTTGACTCAAAAACCCTGTATCTTCGTGATACATGAGTAGGTGCATTTTTTAGTTCTAATAGTTCTGGCATGTCCGATCGTATAACTTCATAAAGCATAAATTCACTATTTCTAAGTTTTGGTGTATGACTTAGTGATTCTATCTTTTTAAGGTAGTCCTTCAACACATCTGTAAAATCCTAAGATTAAATACTTTGATCAAACAACCTAGTACCTATTTTTATGAGAAGAATACATACTAGATCAAGTATCAACAAGTAGTGAGCCTTTCGAATATTTTCATTTTTCACCAAGGGATAATAAGTAGTAGAATAGTGAAGAGAAAAATATCGCCTCCAAATAGAACTATTTATACTCCTCTCTTGTAATCCTTTCTTGTTGTCCTCTGGGGTTTTAAGACCCATTACATTCATGGCACAACATAAAAATCTTCCCATTTGTTAGTTTTAATGGTGGTAGTCTTATAGCACTTAATGCACAACATGATATGGCAGTGTTTGCTTTCAAGAGTATTCCATCCTTCATTAGTTAAAATTCTTCCACTTTAGATGATCATATTTAAGATGCTTTAAATATTTGTTCAGTTCATCTATTCAAAGAAGATGATACTGCAGTTAGGCTTCTTACTTCTTCATTAGAAGGTAAAGCTCTTCAATGGTATAGAATTTTGAGACCTACTTCCATTCATAACTGGGATGAACTTAGTATAAAATCGTTGCCAAAATTTTGAGGAGAAATAATATTAACATGAATTTATTAGAGAAAATCATAGCAATCAAACAAGCTCCAAATGAGCTCATGGCATACTTTAATTTCATATTTCAATGAACATGGGACAAAATTCTAGTGTTTCTAAACCAACCCCACAAGGTGAATTTTTCATATTTTCTTAGAGCTCTAAATTCTGATATAGTAGTAATGATTCAATCTATGGGTGTTATCTAGTTACCAAATGTCTATACAATAGCCATTAGGGTTGATAATTGTCTAATTGAAGAAGGAAAGTTATCCCCTAGATTGCATATCCCCATTTTTTCTAAATTTTTGCATGATACCCAACCCTATTGTTACTCCTTCTCCTCAATCATATGCTTCATATCATGATTCCACATTTGATTCCTCTATATAACAAGAATAAATTGAAACCCTTAATATTCAGCTTAAAAATATAACAAGCGAGATTGTCTCTCTTAAGAGAAAACAAGCTCAAGCTCTTAAAACTTATCCTAATCCTCCTCGGGGCTACCCATAACAATATTTCAGTATCCAAATCAAAAATTTCCTAAATTATCCTCTAAGGAAACCACCAAATCCTAATGTGTAGCCTCTACCTGCTCCTAACTTAAGTCAAATCCATTGTTCAATTCTAGAATAATATGGTCAAACATTTTGAATGGTGTTATCCCTATGATCAACCCCATGATCAATAAACATGTGAGGCTAGGATGAGTTCCTTGCAAGAAAATTCTCCTATGGTATCAAACCCCATACTACCCACAGGAAAAAAAATGTGGCTCCTTCTACAAGTGATGCAAATGAGGTCTAAGACTATTCTCCTAAACCCAACTTCATGCCCTTCGGACCTAAAGAACTATGTACAATTAATCAAGCTGTAGGTATCCTAGATAGCCCACAACTTCATGTGGTAGATCATACAAGATCTAAAAAGTGGCAAATGGATGTAAGATCCCCTCCTCCTATTTCCTCAATTTTGCATAACACTTCCAATCAATCTATGGACTTGAGTGGAAATTCATCATCATCCAATTTTTCGTGGGTTACTCAAAAGCCACATAATGAACAAGTTATTGGAACACACAAACCCCACCAATCAAATATCCTCCACGAGTAGAAAAAAGAAGTAAAGATCATGTCACACTTTCATTACCAAAAGATGCAAATATTCCTCTCAACATTATGGAGAAAATTAAGAAGAAAAATCATAATATCACAATATGGGATGCCTCTTTTATCCCATCTCAAAAGGATTTGTTGTAAGAAGCATCGAAGCATCTTCCACCTCTAGAACCTACCATGCACATCGAAGACTCCACTGTCATCCAAAGGATGAATATGTAAGTTCAATTTTCAAGCCCCCTCCTTTTTACATGTCTCTCATAATTGGAAAACACATTTTCCATAATTGTATGATATATTTAGGCACTAGTACTTCATTCAGGCCAAAGAAAATAGTAGACATATTGCGGATTGAGTATAATCTAGCTTCTAAGGGTGTTCTGTAGCTTAATAGATCAATGGTGAAAGTCTTGGGGGACAGTAAAAGATATTGAATTGACCCTAGATGATTATCTAAGTTTGACAATAATGCAGGAAATTTATGTGATTGACTTTCCACCATTATTTTCAGCCAAGGTGGGTGGATATAATTCTTCAAATTAGTATCATATATACTCCTCAGGAAAAGGTATGGAGCTATATTTACTATTAAAATAAAACACATTTTCATCTTATCGTGTAAAAGCTTATAAAATTATCCTCATTAATGCTAATTTTATGATCCAAAAAGAAGTAAGTAGGGATCCTGAATCAATTAAAATAAGCCATACATTAAATTTGGTTCATATCTTATGCTAGATGAATGGGGGAAAAGAGTAATATGAATTTTATCCTTATGATAGAGCTATACAAACTAGTCTGTGTACTTATTGTATCCCATCGGGAAAAATTCACTACCCCCATGCCTCACAAGGAAGAAGATAATGATGCTTCTGGTTTATGGAAAATGTATTTTGATTATTTAAGAGATAGAAATGGAGTTGGGGTGGGTGTATTCCTTGTTTTTCCCTTGGGTAAGAAACTCTATTTTTCCCACAAATTACAATTTCCATGATCCAACAATGTCATGGAATATGAAGCATTGGGTCATTATATACTAATTGTGAAAAAGAGGACAAATCAAAGTTCTTCGGGTCTTTGGGGATACCGAGTTAGTTATTAACTAAGTCAAAGGCAGGTGTTCAACTAAAAACAAGATTTTGAGAGATTATATGCACCGATTTTGGGATCTCATTGAAATATTTGAAGCATTTAATCCTCAAGTGGTGTCACAAAATGAAAACAAGGAGGTATATCGGGGTGGGAAACTATTGGTTCTTAGTTCTCTCCTGCTGAAGATATTATCCAAAGGAAACAACATATCAAGATGGTTGCAAGACCATCCATTCCGGATAATGATGTCAACTATCAAGTCTTTGAAAATGATGAGTAATTGTTCATTTCATTCAAAATGAAGTTGAATTCTCTTCTAACTTTCAACCCATGTTGCAAGGAAGTTATGGTGATTAGATCATCCAATTGAGAACAAAAAAACTACTTAAAGGATTAATCACCGTTAAAGGCATATTTTATTTTGATGATGAAATAAAAGAGACAAAAAAAGGTGTGTTTGTGGGTCAAGAATATTATAAATCATTTACCACTACAGAAGGAAAATAGATTTTTTAGTAAAGGTATGTAGTAATGAAGAGGAAAAAGATTTTGTTTCTCTTTGTCATAAATTTCATGGTGTATTCTCATGGATTTATGAGCATCTAAAAGGTTTTTACTCCAACACTACTCAACATGTTATTGATCTCGATCTTGATGCCAAACCAGTAAGACAAAATCAAAGGCTTATGAGCCCCAAGATTGAGCCCCTCGTAAGAAATGAGTTATCTAAATTCATTGAGTTAAAAATAATATTTCCTATCAAATAATCATCTTGGGTGGAAAATTGGTTCTGGTTAGAAAGAAGAATGCATAGATAAGGCTTTGTGTGGATTTTATAGATCTGAACAAGGATTCATTAAAATATCATCATCATTTGCCATCCATGGAGTAGATATATTAAACTATGGCTAGAAATATTTTCTATGTTAGATGGCTATTCGGGTTTCAATCAAATAAAGATTAAAGAGGAGGATCAATTCAAAACTACATTTACAACCAAATGGCGAACATATGCATATCATAAAATTCCTTTTGGTTTTTCAAACACAAGTGTCACATTTCACAAAGTAATGGAAATTAATTTCCATGGACTCATCGATTAGTGTTTCCTGTTTTATCTATTAGGAAATTAATATTAATGTTCACATTATAGTCTGGGTGGTTAGTAATATTGTTATGAACAATATTACCTACTTAGATCATATTATTATTGTTGTACCCATAAGCCTATTAACGGGTTATTTGGAAGTATGAATTCTAAGTTTGTAGGATGTTAGTTTTATATTCCTATGGCTATATAATAGCCTATGTAATGTTTTCTTAGTGTATTCTAAATATATGAGTATTTTGGGTTAATATTGTTGCTTTGTATTTACCTTCAGTTGTTCAAATTCCTGGATTTGGTATCAAAGCATGTGAATCTATTGACAGAAATTGGATCTGATTGCTTCATGGAGTGCTAAAGCTATTTAAGGGCTTCTTGAAATTTTTGGTTGCCCTGGTAATGTGATAATTAAGTGAGAAATTGATGTAGATTAGTTTTATAGAAGCACCTGTTTGTTTCCAACTTAATCCATATCAATGCATTAATAAGATTTTCCATATGACTCTATCAATTATTTATCATTGTTCTATTTCTTTGGTGATTCAAGCTAGAGTCTTCTTCTCTGTCGTAGTGACATATATATTAGGTGCATTCTATGTTGTTTCAGCATAGATATTTTGAAAGTGTATATGGACTCAATATCTTTTTTTATAGCTATTTGTTGTGCTTCATTGGTCTTTGCATTGAGCTAAACAACAAAGAGTGACGGCAAAAGAATAAATCCTGATAAGAAATCAAGTGCATCAAAATTGTTGCATGATTGTAAACATATAATGTTTATTACAGAATATTTATGGTAAAATCACATACACAGATCCGCACGCATGTGGAGATTAGTTGGCAATTGATTGTTGATTTCTGTGAGCTTGTTATCCATATATTTTACATTTAACTACCCCATGTTTTAGGTCAAAAAGCTAACAGTTCAAGTGGTGGACAGTATTGTTTCATTCCTACACACGTATGCAGCATGTTCCAAGCTTGAGGCAAACATGTCAACAAACCTGGCAGTAAAACAAAAGTATAATTCCACAAAATCTTAGCTAAGAAACATAAAATTATATCCTAAAGAGATTAGGTTCCTGTACGTACCCAAAATTGTGGGGTACTGCACCACCGGAACAACGTAACACGTGCCCCAATGATGATACAGGTCTCCTCGCAAGGTGTTCGGGATCCAGAAAAGCTCTCTAAACATGTGTTAACATCCCGCATGCCCTGCTTAGCCCCTACGTCCTTTGTTTTTCTCTTTTTTCCTCTTTTCTTGACCTTTTGCTCTTCAGTTACGAAACCACTGCCCTGCCTAGGGTGGCGGTCTCGTGACCGCCGCCCTGATCAGGGCGGCGGTCCTGTAACTGCCGCCCTGCTCAGAGAAGCGGTCCTGCACGCATTTTCTAGAAAGCTCTTTTAACATGACTCACGTAAATTCAACATTTCACCAGCTTTTTTTTACCACCATAAGCTTGCATTTATGATTCTGGTTCCCTAGAATAGTGTTTTGCCATTGTTTATAGTTTAAGAGTTCAAATTGGTTTTTACCTTGGGTAAATCCAAATGCTATAAATAGATGGCTTGTGCTCAAGCAAATGGCCCCTCAAATTTTCCTCTGAATTTCTCTTTGCAATAGATTTAGTTTTCATTTTGTCTTAGAATTCATAGTTTCATTCATTGCATGCCTTGTTAGTATTGTTTTGCTGTTAAGAAGCCACATATCCATCTTGTGCAAGTGCTGCTGTTATTTCATCCAATCCATTGGAATAGGATAGTCTTGTTTATCAATAGGAAGCCATTAAAGTTGCAGGTTTTGCTCCTCAAATAGGATAGTTTCAGGTTCTGGACGTTTTATGTTGCATGACTCGCAATAGATCCCGCTAGGAATTGCATAAGCCAAGCTTTGTACTCTTGCGCTATCCCTCTCCTACTCGCATTGTATTCAGTCTGTATTCTAAAGTTGTCCCTTGTTCCAACATCTACTTCTGTTGATGCAAGCATTACACACTTTTCTAGATCCACGTGAGCACGAAAGAACGAGGAGATCACACTGAGGGGACAAAATCACACACACCATCGGATTCGCCACTGTTCTGCAGAATCCAGGTTCTAGCTTTCAAAGTTCTAAATTAGAAGCATATCAAATAGAGTAGCTAATCATTTCATTTCAGTCAATTTTACTTTCGATATTGCCAGGGAAGCTGTGGGGATTGATAGTTTCTGAGAGACTATGATTCATTCCTCACTTCTGAGGTAGGATCGAGAGTCTTGCAAATAGATTAGATCAATCATTTCGTTATTTAGAATAGATTTACAACTGCACAGACAAATAGCTATACTCGGTTATCTTGTTTGTTTTAAATTGTTATCTTAGCTGTCAATTTCTAGATGTATTAAATTAGTTGCTCTTCTAAATCCATTCCAATAGTTCATCAGAAAATACAAAAATAGAGAAATCATATATACTATAGATATATTTCACGTAGTTAAAATTCACTTTGTTGCAGTTAGATTTACATTATTGCTTTTGTATGACAATCACGGGACCTAGGGAGCCCAGAGAATACGTATTTGAGCCAATCGTGCCTCAACCCAATCTCATCACAGCAATAGTTGACATAGACCAGAATCTTAGAATCCAAGTCTTCCAAACAACAACAGACTTACAACAGATCAGCTCTCAGTTGAGGGGATTAAACATAGAAGACAATCAAGCGCACACGTTTTGGTCAAATCAGCCAAATTATAGATTACCCTAGAAAAATATCCACATGACTGTAGAAGGGCTTGAAAGAGAGCAAACGTTTCGGTTGTGATCCTTTGGTCCCACAGCCAGATGCAGGAGACATTCTCACAGACATAGATACTAGCCTAAGAATTCAGGTTGCAAGAACGCCTATGAGGTACTCTGAGAAGATCGCACAACTATTAATTTTGAATATAGAGGCTGAGAAAGCATATGATTATTGGATACTAGGGATCAGGGACTGAATTCGTACATGACCATAGCAGGACCGCAACAACCAAGAGTCTACGGTTGCGATCCACAAATCCCGCAACCCAACGAATCCCATAAGTGAATCAGACATAGACACTAGCCTACGCACACTAGTATTCAGATCTACTCCACTTCCACCTATCATCATCACACAATTATCCTTATTAGATATAGCGGCTAACAAAGCTAAAGAATTCTGGACTAGGCCAGAGAATCACCCATAGAAACAACTATATCCATCATCCACTCTATGACCTTATCTGGGGACATACACGAAACTATCCCAGGACATTTTCCATGTATACCACAACCTATAGATCGAATCACGCCAGAGCTCGATATTGATTGGAGCCTTCGAGCAGTCATCCTTGCTGATCGATCTATCACACCAGTTCAGGTTAGGAGGGCCTTCTTTGCCTTAGATTCACAATTTCCACTAGTGCGTGTCGAAGACATCAGATTGCCTAACTAGTTTGTCTGCATCCCACCCATATCCCATCCCCACCGGCTGTCTCGGCACGACCTCGGGAGGTCGGGTGCGAGGAAGAGTTACTTGTAGATTCCCAAGCTCACTTGTCACTTTTCCATCATACAAAATTGGTGAACCCGACGTGAACTTTCTACCTTCTGATTTGGAGTCAGATTTGTACTACCTCATCAGTTTTCACCATCACCTTCACTCCTTCCCAACTATTTTTGCGGGTATTCATATACCCCCCGAATATGTCGGGATTCGATGCGTATGGCAGACCCCTCTTAGGTCTTGAGGCATACTACGCCCAATAGAATAGGCAATCATCACCCTCACTCTCAGTATGGGGTGATAACTACTCAACTAACCAGTTGTCAACACAAACTCCTAAAGGATTAGATATAACTCATCTTTTCAAACTAGGAGTTAGATCAGCTCGCTCAAACACAACAAACAGAGCCTTCAGGCTCGAATAATATGACATTCACCAGAGAATCTGGTTCATCTCCTCAGGTGCTGCTTAGACCACAAATTAGTAGACAATCAGACCCATACCTGGTTTTAGATGATGAACAGTCAATACATTATCCCAGGAATGAACAACACTCTCGGAGTATGTACCCACCTATAGGGAGTTTACAAACACAACCCGAGGCCTCTTTTCAAGAAAATACCTCTATACCACTTACATATAGGAAATACCCTCGAAGAAACTTGGCAAGACAATGGTCAGTTCATAGCAGGGTATCATAGACCTATACAACATCAGAATATACAACAAATGCCACCAAGGCAAAATATCGTGACTTCACCATATGAAGTCATTTCAATTTAGTAGAAAAAGTTAGGGGATTAGAACTTGCCCAAGCAAGTCAAAATTCTCAATTCATGCAAGCAGGAAGTTCCAATCCCCCACACCATCCTAGCCAAGTAGACCTCCTCACAGGAATAGGCACGTTAGGCATGCCTCCTCAGTATTCACAACAAACACCAACTAGACCCACCATCTCTAACACCGTTCCTCCCGGTCTAGTACAAAACAATCCATTCCTGGACAATACCCCGTCATACTTAAACATGTACTCCAAATCACCACAAGGGGATATGTTCTCCTCTCCTGGCATGTTTTCTCAAACACAGGTGTTTCCTTATGCCCCTACCAACGCATATGCTATGCCATATCAACAACCCATTCCACCACCACTCCCTCAGCAAGCACCATCAATGGTCGAAACCTATGCGATAGGGACTTATTCAGAATATTTGAAAGAACCCTTAGACTTCACCATACGAAGCGTCATGCTTCCAAGACCCCTTCCTGATTTACCCAAGTACAAAGGTGAGGGAGATTCGAATGCACATATCAAGGCTTACGCTACAGCCATACGAGAACTACTCCCTTGGGATGGGGTTGTTGCTAAAATATTCCCCAAAACTTTGGAAGGCATCGCTCTCGATTGGTATTATAGAATACCTGAGGCTTCCATCCATTCGTTTAAACAACTCGTTTCAGAGTTCATTAAGGCATTTGACATGAACAAACTGTTAAGAACAGGAATCAGGGAGTTCTTGCACATTAAGCAGGAACATAATGAATCTGTCGCTCATTTCATCCAGAGATGGCGTACAATTCTTTATTCTTCAGCCAGTGCTCCAAATATGGACCAAATGGAACTATGTGATTTATTCCTTCATTCTCTCAGCAGAGAAGTGAAGGAAGAAGTCCAGAAGTTCCCACTAAGGACTTACGATGAAGTACTTGAGAGCGCTCTCCGAATAGATCAAGCGGCAATAGATAGTGGTCGTAAGACATATGGAACAAATGGGAGGTTAATCACCTCCAGCCAGAACACTACAACTTATCCTACTACCACGAATGTCAATCAAGGACCTAAAATCCTTAACAAAAATCGCGGGGTGACAACAGATGGAGTAACCGATCAGCCTAAAAAGGTAAATACTGTGAATACTTCACCACCAATGAACAATCAACGAAACAACAACTTTACCCCAACAATCAATACAATGGATTTTAATCATCCTCAACAACAACAAAACAACAACGGTGAAATCCCGCACAGGGTCTAAGCCAAAACTCAATTGGTTATCAAAACCAGAAACAAAACCAAAAACAGCAAATGTAAAACTTTAATCCTAATAGGCAACGGTTTGATCAGAGTTTTAGGCCACAATATACACCAAACCAACAAACCAGGAATTACAATCCCAATTCATATTGTGGTTTCCACAAAATTCGAGGTCATGACACTAGAACGTGCCGTGACTACAATAAATTCATGCAACGTTTGCCAGAGGAACAAAGACAATTCTTCACAGATATGTTCTTGGCAGATCCTGTGTCACCACCACCAAACACACTCGCAGGGGCAGTTTCCCCTCAGAATGCTCCCCTCAAGATCTTTAATGATCCACTCCCAAATCATGATAACAATAGGCTAAGTCTAAATGGGACAAACAAAAGCATAATGACGGGAAACAATGATCATGAAGCCTCGACTTCACTAAATCCATCAGTTGCGCCACAATTAGGAAGTCAGTCGAGACCCAAGATAGTCGGTTTAGTAGAATTAGATGCCGAACTACCCATCGAAGCTATAACAAGAACACGAGAGTATTTCTCTCAGCCAAGCCCAAGTCACCTGCCAGGAACAGATAAGATCCAACAAATAGTAGAAAAACCCGTAGGTGCCTATGATTTAATTAGCGACCTAACAAAAACCTTCTCGCACATTTCATTTTTGGACTTACTGAAGAATTCTCCTGCCCACAGGGCTGCTCTTCTAGAGGCATTAGGTTTAGGTCATCTAATTAACATCACTCCACCTCCCGAAACACAAGTGAACCATGTAGACTTTGATATCCACCCTCCGGGGCAGCCAGATAAGGATGTCGAATTCATATTCGAAATAAATAAAATGCCTACAGATGCTGAGATTGCACACCGAGGTGATCCAACCTTACACTTACAAGTATGGGTTTATAATAACTACGTGAAACGAGCAATGGTTGACGATGGGGCAGCAGTTAACATAGTCCCCTTCTCTTTCCTTCAAAAACTAGGATATGGGGAAACAAATTGTTCCACGACTCGAAATACATTGAGAGGCTATGATAGCCTTAAGGCCACTTCGATTGGGACTATAATACTACCAGTCACCTTAGGACCCAAAACAATCCTGACTGAGTTTTATATTATAGATCGGGAAACTAACTATAATATGATCCTCGGCCGACCATGGATACACCGTATGAAGGCAATCCCTTCTACGTTATTCCAAGAAGTAAGATTCTTGCATCTAGGAAAGGTGTTTGTAGCCAAAGGTGATCCAAAGCCATTCGATATACACCTAGCTGACTTAAAGAAAAGACCAGGCGTGCACTCGGAATTTGAACTTCCAACAAACCAACTTAATAAACCCACTGACGCAAAACCAGAGGAAAAGTTGGTACCTACAACGGATCTTGAGACTATGAGTCTAGTCAAGACAATCCCAGCCTCAAAAGATGAGGCTAACATTGTAGAAATGGTATCATTAGGAACTACTGCAAAAATCATTGAATTGCTAGAACAGGATCTACCAATGTTCTTACCATTTGATTCTGTAGGCATGGGATATTCCCTAGGTGTTGGTTCTCTTCCAGCAGAGGATCTCTGTATGGTGGAAGTAGAATGCGCAAACACAACAAATATCCCAGCGTCCATATTCCCAGCTAAATATTGGACACTCCATTTTGATGGAGCTAGATGCCGTTACGGAGCGGGGGCAGGTGTAATCTTTACTTCCCCTGAAGGAAAAGTCCTACCATTCACCTTCAAACTAAATTTTGAATGTACAAACAACGGCGCTGAGTACGAAGCCCTCCTCCTTGGCCTCATTTTAGCCAAGAGGATCAGTGTTAATAACATCAGGGTGTTAGGAGACTCACAATTGGTAGCAAACCAAGTCTCTGAGATATATGAAACCAAAGCCGAGCACTTACAGCTTTACAAAACAGCTGTATTAGATTTAAGCAAGGAGTTTGACTTCATATCAATTGAAGCAATCCCGCAAGAACACAATCTTCTCGCCGATTCTATAGCAACCTCGGCATCACGCTTTACTCCAAACAGTAAGTTAGAGGATACCCGTTTCATGGTATCCCTTCGTGATGAACCATTGATAAAAACAATGACAAATTCTCTTTTAAACGGAAATGAAAACAAATCTACTATCCTAGACCACATTGATAGTGATATGGCCACTCTGAATTACTTAAACGCCTATGCGGCATTACATCTCTCCTATCATATGATAGATTTGTCCTTAATCCCACATTCATCTTCCTACTTCGGAAATCCCATGATGGAGCTTCCCTCGCAAATGGAACCTAGCGTATACACAGTAGAAAATGGGGACGATTTGGATTTACCTCCAGCCCCACCTGAGTTTGAAGAAGGTAATGCCTCTTTAATCGAAGAAACAATTGATGTTAACATCGGAATGGAGGATGAACCAAAGATCTTGAAACTAGGATCCTCGTTAACCCCGGAAGAAGTAGAAATACACACTCAGATCCTCAAGGAACATCAGAAGGCTTTTGCATTTAATTATAAAGAAATGACAGGCATTGCACCACACATTGCGGTACACAACCTCGTCACTAAATCAGATGCAAAACCGATTAAACAAAAATCAAGACCCATGAAACCTAAGGTAGCTCTCATGGTGAAAGAGGAAGTAATAAAACTCCTCCAAGTAGGATTCATCAAACCAGTTGATTACTCTCAATGGGTATCTAATATCGTTCCCGTTCTCAAAAAGAATGGGAAGATACGCATCTGCATAGATTTCCGAGACATTAACAAAGCGTGTCCTAAGGACTGACTTCCCATTACCATCCATAGATGTCATTGTTGATGCAACAGCTGGATTTGAACTCTTGTCTCTCATGGATGGATTCTCGGGATACAATCAAATCAGAATATCTGAACAAGACCAAGCTAAAACCACGTTTATAACTCCTTGGGGAACCTATTGCTACGTTGTTATGCCATTCGGTCTCAAGAACGCTGGCGCCACATACCAGTGAGCTATGACGTATATATTTCATGATCTAATTCATAAAATTGTGGAATCCTACGTAGATGACTTGTTGGCTAAGGCCAAGAAGCGTTGTGACCACCCGGAGGTGCTCCGCGTCATTCTTTCACGTCTAATAGAATACGGAGTCACGCTAAATCTAGAGAAATGCGTCTTTGGTGTAACAGGAGGAAAGCTCCTAGGTTACATCATATCGTCACGAGGGATAGATGTTGATCCAACCAAAATTCAGGCTGTCCTCGAAATGGTCCCACCTTCGAATGAATCTGGAATCAGGTCATTTCTCAGAAAACTTGGTGCAATCCGGAGATTCATCCCAGACTTAAGCTTCGCCATCCATCCAATCAACAATCTACTCAAGAAATATTATAGTATTGATTGGACCGAAGACTGCAATGAAGCTTTTGATGCAGTTAAGTGTTTCCTGTTATCACCACCTACGCTAATGCCACCTAAGCTAGACCGCCCGTTAATTTTATATTCACGAGCTACCGATGTCTCGCTGGCCTGTATGTTGGCCCAAGAGGACGATGACAAGAGAGAGTGCGTGATTTATTTCATTAGTCGAACATTACTTGACTACGAAACACGTTATACACAGGCAGAACGAGAATGCCTTGCCATAGTCTTTGCTACTAAATGCTTAAGACACTATATGCTGAATCAAGAAACAAGGGTCATGGTAAAAACGGACCATTTACGAACTTTCCTCACACAAGGGTCCTTGTCTAAGAAGGCTGGACATTTTATAACCTTAATGGGGGAATTCGAATTAACATTTGTAAATCAGAAATCCGTTAAGGGACAAATCATCGTGGATTGGTTAGCTGATAACCCATTAGACGGAGGCGATCTAGTAAATCTAGACTTTCCCGATGAGTGCGTATACTACATTGAAACCAGACCTCCTATCTCTGAGTGTCCCTGGTATACCGACATTATTAATTATATCATGGACCATACGTATCCAGAAGGGGCTACACCGCAACAAAGAAGGCGGTTACGCATTATTGCAGCCAAATACGTCATTATAGAGCAAGTGCTCTATCGAAAAGCATTCGATGGAATGCTCCTAAGATGTGTCGACACAGAAGAATCCAAGAAGATTCTCCACGAATCTCACAGTGGAATGTGTGGAGGCCACTTCGGTGGCCATGCCACCGCTCGCAAAATACATCGAATGGGCTATTTCTGGCCCACTCTAGAACACGACGCAGTAGAGTTTGTACGCAGGTGTCATAAGTGTCAAGAATTCTCCCACGAGATTCACATGCCAGCACAAGCTCTACAACCAATTGCTACTCCATGGCCCTTTTCTACGTGGGGTCTTGATTTGATAGGGAAATTCTCTCCCTCGTCTACAGATGGCCATAATTTTATAATCACGGCCACCGAATATTTCACCAAGTGGGTAGAGGCTATGCCTCTTACTACTGTACCGGGTTCTGTAATCGCCAAGTTCATTTTGAACCAAATCATTTACAGATACGGTATCCCGCAAGTCATTATCTCAGATAATGGAACTTCTTTTAAGAATGATGAAGTTCGCGAACTATGTAATAAATTTAAAATAAGCCATCATACGGCTTCCTTGTATTACCCTCAAGCCAACGGACAGGCTGAAGCGACAAACAAAACACTGAAAGCCATTCTCCTTAAAACTGTGAAAGAAAACAAATGAGATTGGCATTTGAAGTTATATCCGGCCTTATGGGCCCACCGAACCTCAATAAGAACACCAACGGGAGTGACTCCTTTCTCACTAGTATTCAGGGCAGAGGCAGTTCTCCCACTTGAGGTTGAAATACCCAGTCTCTGTATTTCATTACAAGGGATTCTGGATGAAGACGCTTACAGAGAAGCACGTCTCTCCCAACTAGAAAGCCTAGATGAAGCTAGGTTAGATGCTGAACAACGGCACAGAGCCTATGCTGACCGGATGTGCCAGGCAGTATAATAAGAAGGTCTATGAATGTGACATATATGAAGGTGATCTAGTTCTAAGGCTAGACAGTCGGATCGACAAAAAGACCGGCGAGGGAAGAAAGTTCCGGCCCAAATGGTTGGGCCCATACCAAGTCATGAAGGACTACGGAAATGGTGCATATCTCTTATGTACGCTAGAAGGTGAGGAATTTGGTGAAACAGTCAATTCCCTACACCTTAAACGATTCTACGTGTAAGCAACCGGCATAATATATAGCTACATTTACATTGCATCTTCATATAGTTAGGTTCATTTTGTCCGCATGTTTCGTACGAATCTTGTGATCAAGGAATTTATTCTTAAAGCAATTCATTACAAACTTTTGATGGTATTGGCATAAACACTCTAATCATACTTCTCCATCTCCATGATATCGTCAAGTTATTTTGGAATCATGTCATCAAATAAAACTAGATATGACAAAGTCTTAAACGGTAACCATACCAAGATCTGCGGGTTTATTCTCACTTTTGGTTTCTTCTTAGGATGGGCATCTTGTCTATGGTCTGTTCTAGAAGCTTCATCGTGTCACATCTATCCCATATGTATATCTCTTTGGAAATAAGAGCATGCTGACATTTTGCTCAGATAAACAAGTCAAACATGTAAATCAAACAGAAAATTTTAAATTTACACATTTTCTTGCCTCACCAACCTTCGGTGATGAGCTTGCATCTCTTACTAGTGACGTAGGGTTGGGAAAGGATGGAAATGCCCTTACTCGCCTATACCTTGCCCATGGTGATAAACCCATGCTTCTTACTAGTAGCATGGGGCAAAGTGTAGGGGGTCCTCTTGACAAACAAACGTTAAAGGTCATAAGCAAACAATTCAAATCTTGAAGCCTTGAGTCAAAAACAAATGAATCAGATGTTCAAAATTCCAAGAGAGTTAAAATCCTAAAAACCCAGATTTTGTCTACTATGTGGCCATCTACGGATCTAAGTCTAGATAAACCACAAGGCAAGTTGCATCCTAAACTATGAAAGTCACTCGGGTAGAGTAAGCTTGTAGCTTCCCAATTTGGTTCCACCAAAGCTTTGTCTATCTTTCATCACTATCATTTCAGCATATTTCACAACTTGTGCCCTTTCTAGCTCTCGGTGACGAGCCCTCGCATCTTACTAGTTGCGTGGAGTTGGGAGTAGGGGCAGGTTTATCTGCTCATCATACCAGTTTACCTTCACCACTCTGCCAAAACAAATATGAAGTATCAAAAATTGCTTAAAGAAACTAAGATTCAAAATCACATTGTATCTACATTATCATGTATCAGCATCATGAAATACAAAAAGGAAGTAAACACTTGCATCATTTGTTCTCCATTGCATCCATTCTAAAATCATATAAACATACATCATAATCTACATGAGGAAACTGGAAAAGGAAACAAATCCATAAATGCCAAAAGTCTGATCCAAAAAGAATATATATATATATATATATATATATATATATATATGAATGGTCACAGTTTCTGTACAATGCCATCATGCACTAAGCATGGTCAAAATGCTCAAAGAGCCCAGGATATACAAAAGAATATATCATACAAAATCTACAAGAGAGCCAAGTGGCTTCTCAATCCCTACGAGACCCCTCTGAAGGCACACGCCCACGCCTAGGACTCCGGCTACGCCGGCGCTCTGAGTGCACGGAGGGCTCAGGATCCCGAGGGGCAGCCATAGTCTCGCCATGAGAATGACTCCTCATCAGGCGCTCGGCTGTCCTATACCCTGCTAGCTCCGTGCGGAGAGTCGATACCATCCTGGCCACATGCCAGACTGGGGAAAAGACATCAGTGTGTCTACCAGCTGCTGAGGGCTCCCCAACATCTACAGACAGCTCTGCACGGGTCCTCTCCATGGGGATCATCAGGGTATCGGTGCATACCCTGCGAATCAAGTCTCGCCACTCATCGGCGGTCTCTGCAAAACAAAGGAAACAAAGACAAATTAGAAATAAACAAGAGATAAAACACAAAGAGTAAACAAGAGGAGAAATAGTAACTAAAGCAATCCTAATTAAAAACAAACATTAAAAGGAAGGATGGTAACTTACTCGGATCACCAGGCCTCCAGGATGGATCTCTAGGGTCGGCACCTGCCACAGATGCCGCCGCTGACTGAGGTGCTCCCCCCATGGCTGGAGCAACGTAGCATCCTACAACGGACTCATCCTCCCCACCATGACCCTGGGAGAGTGGCTCCTCTGAAACCAGAGTCACCCTCTCTGCACTCTGCTCAGCCCTCTCTGCCTGCATGATATCCTGAGTATCATGCCACTCAGGATCACTGTCCTCCTCAGTCTCCTCCTCTGTCTCTCCCCCTGTGAACTCCTCAGACTCAGAGTCTATGTCAATGGGGTCATCGCTGCTATGGGCAGGACCTGCAGCAATCTTGAAGTAAGGGTGCCCGAGGAGCACCGGCTCTCCCTCGGGCACGTACTACCCGCCTAGCCGCAATAGGAATGCCAGGTGTCACAACTGTCCAACCCCGGCCTCTAGGGCCTCCCCTGGCTTCTCAGAACTGATCTATAAACTGGCGCTACCGGGGGAAGCATACCAATGTAGGGTAAGCCAAACTACTGAGGAACTCGGCCAAAGGGGTGTACCTCCACTCGCCCCACTCTGTCAATAAGCTGCCCTGTGGTGGAGCAGGAGATCAAAGTAAGAGTCTCCTCGCCCCATATACCTGCCATAGTCTGATACGGTGTGGCCTCCATGTCAGCAAGTGGTCAAAAAAGCAACTGGCTAATGAGGTGCTCTGAGCACCGACATATCTGTCCATCTAGCTGCCCTCACAGCTTCGGGATCTGTCACCTCTACACCTCTGCCATAGGGGATGAAGTGCTCATAGACCCAACTCATGACCAGGGTTGGGTGGCTCAAGGACTGCCCCTGTAAACGGACTACCCTGTATAAATCATGGTAGGTGGTCCCAAGTATGTCTGCTCCCCAGGCATATATCCGGCCATGTCCCTCTATCTGTGCAATAATGGGGGACCAACAATATAACAATGTGTCTCCTCCCTTGTCCCCAATCAGTCTTGAGGCAAGGATCCCCATAATAGCCTGGCGAAGTAGGGGGATGGGAAAACTGGGAATAGATCGAACTCTGACCCCCTTCTTCGAACCCGTGGAGATGACTGCATCTCCCATATAAGTGGCCCACTGTGCTATCTGGGCCCGTGAACCTGCTGTCTCTAGGGTGAGTCGTCTCCCGATGATCAGGACCCCCAGGATATGGTAAACATCCTCTAAAGTGATGGTCCACTCACCGCGGACCCCTGGTAATCGGAAGGTGTTCCGATCAGCATCCCAATAGGAAAACAAGTCACAGAGTATGTGACTGGATGGTGCAACATGAGGCACGCGCGATATGCGCAGTATACCAGCCCGCTGAAGAGTATCCTCCTCATCCTGTGAGAGGGCATCTAACACTGCTGGGAGCCAGTCGCACTCTCTCTCTCGGCTCCACCGAATGTACTCCTCTCTCGCCTGCATACACCCAAAAACACACAAAATAGAGCAAGTTAGCATCCAAGTGATACTAGAAAAATCATGAAAACACGTAGAAATGCTAAAAATGCAAAAACAACTTCAAACAAGTACTCTTTCGACATTCTGTGAAGAACCG
This sequence comes from Taxus chinensis, assembly GCA_019776745.2. Taxonomy (NCBI): domain Eukaryota; kingdom Viridiplantae; phylum Streptophyta; class Pinopsida; order Cupressales; family Taxaceae; genus Taxus; species Taxus chinensis. The sequence goes on along the minus strand of CM034152.1, from coordinate 737,753,053 downwards.
CCACCCTGAGCAGGGCGGTGGTTTCGTAACCGCCACCTTAAGGGCGGTGGTCTTGTAACCGCCGCCCTGAACGGGGCGGCGGTCATGTAACCGCCACCCTGCCCAGGGTGGCGGTCGTGGCCCGAAAACCCACGCGGGTTTTGTAGCTTAAAAAGCCTAAAAACACTAAAAAACAACCATTTTAGCTAAAAACAAAGCCTACCCAGTAGGCGCCCCCCCTAGATAGACCTTTTGAACCTAACATTTTCAAAAACTACCCCCCCACGACAAAGATTTTAGCATTTTAAAATTGAGGGGGGAAAAGCGGTAAATTGAAGAAAACCAACCTGTGATCTCGCGGGTCGATGTTCTGCTCGTGGAGGCATGATCACTATCTCGTCACGAACGTTTTGACTCTACTCATGCAAGAAACCGTCACCGTGGGTCCCAGAGCTCAGAATCAATCAAATCAACGCATGCAAATGAATAGGAAAATGGGCCCACTTTCATATATATAGCAACCTGACTGGTTTAAATGCCTTTTTCGCAGGTTTGGAGCGCCGACGGAGGTAAGTTTTTTATCCTCGCACAAATGGTACGTCCTCATTTCCTATTATTTTAGCGTTTATTTTCCAAATTATTGTGTCTATCTGCACTTGAGTTCTCTTTTCGTTTTGCAGGTAATGGGAAATTTGGATGGCGTCATTTCAACACATGGACGTATCAGGTATAACTTCTAACTTCCCATTTCGGGACCGCCATACTCGGACCCACCGTTTTACACCTCTTCATGGCTAAAACGCTTCTCCGAGGGGGCAATATGTACGTACCCAAAATTGTGGGGTACTGCACCGCCGGAACAACGTAACACGTGCCCCAATGATGATACAGGTCTCCTCGCAAGGTGTTCGGGATCCAGAAAATCTCTCTAAACATGCGTTAACATCCCGCATGCCCCGCTTAGCCCCTGCGTCCTTTGTTTTTCTCTTTTTTCCTCTTTTCTTGACCTTTTGCTCTTCAGTTACGAAACCGCCGCCCTGCCTCGGTGGCGGTCTCGTGACCGCCAGCCCTGATCAGGGCGGGTGCGGTCCTGTAACCGCCGCCCTGCTCAGAGCGGTGGTCCTGCACACGTTTTCCAGAAAGCTCTTTTAACATGACTCACGTAAATTCAACGTTTCACCAGCTTTTTTTTACCGCCATAAGCTTGCATTTATGATTCTGGTTCCCTAGAATAGTGTTTTGCCATTGTTTATAGTTTAAGAGTTCAAATTGGTTTTTACCTTGGGTAAATCCAAATGCTATAAATAGATGGCTTGTGCTCAAGCAAATGGCCCCTCAAATTTGCCTCTGAATTTCTCTTTGCAATAGATTTAGTTTTCATTTTGCTTAGAATTCGTAGTTTCATTCATTGCATGTCTTGTTAGTATTGTTTTGCTGTTAAGAAGCCACATATCCATCTTGTGCAAGTGTTGCTATTATTTCATCCAATCCATTGGAATAGGATAGTCTGTTTATCAATAGGAAGCCATTAAAGTTACAGGTTTTGCTCCTCAAACAGGATAGTTTCAGGTTCTGGATGTTTTATGCTGCATGACTCGCAATAGATCCCGCTAGGAATTGCATAAGCCAAGCTCTGTACTCTTGCGCTATCCCTCTCCTACTCGCATTGTATTCAGTCTGTATTCTAAAGTTGTCCCTTGTTCCAACATCTACTTCTGTTGATGCAAGCATTACACGCTTTTCTGGATCCACGTGAGCACAGAAAGAACGAGGAGATCACACTGAGGGGACAAAATCACACACACCATCGGATTCGCCACTGTTCTACAGAATCCAGGTTCTAGCTTTCAAAGTTCTAAATTAGAAGCATATCAAATAGAGTAGCTAATCATTTCATTTCAGTCAATTTTACTTTCGATATTGCCAGGGAAGCTGTGGGGATTGATAGTTTCTGAGAGACTATGATTCATTCCTCACTTCTGAGGTAGGATCGAGAGTCTTGCAAATAGATTAGATCAATCATTTCGTTATTTAGAATAGATTTACAACTGCACAGACAAATAGCTATACTCGGTTATCTTGTTTGTTTTAAATTGTTATCTTAGCTGTCAATTTCTAGATGTATTAAATTAGTTGCTCTTCTAAATCCATTCCAATAGTTCATCAGAAAATACAAAAATAGAGAAATCATATATACTATAGATATATTTCACGTAGTTAAAATTCACTTTGTTGCAGTTAGATTTACATTATTGCTTTTGTATGACAATCACGGGACCTAGGGAGCCCAGAGAATACGTATTTGAGCCAATCATGCCTCAACCCAATCTCGTCATAGCAATAGTTGACATAGACCAGAATCTTAGAATCCAAGTCTTCCAAACAACAACAGACTTACAACAGATCAGCTCTCAGTTGAGGGGATTAAACATAGAAGACAATCAAGCGCATACATTTTGGTCAAATCAGCCAAATTACAGATTACCCTAGAAAAATATCCACATGACTGTAGAAGGGCTTGAAAGAGAGAAAACGTTTGGTTGTGATCCTTTGGTCCCACAGCCAGACGCAGGAGACATTCTCACAGACATAGATACTAGCCTAAGAATTCAGGTTGCAAGAACGCCTGTGAGGTACTCTGAGAAGATCACACAGCTATTAATTTTGAATATAGAGGCTGAGAAAGCATATGATTATTGGATACTAGGGATCAGGGACTGAATTCGTACATGACCATAGCAGGACCGCAACAACCAAGAGTCTACGGTTGCGATCCACAAATCCCGCAACCCAACGAATCCGTAAGTGAATCAGACATAGACACTGGCCTACACACACTAGTATTCAGATCTACTCCACTTCCACCTATCATCATCACACAATTATCCTTGTTAGATATAGCGGCTAACGAAGCTAAAGAATTCTGGACTAGGCCAGAGAACCGCCCATAAAAACAACTACATCCATCATCCACTCTATGACCCTGTCTGGAGACATACACGAAACTATCCCAGGCCATTTTCCACGTATCCCACAACCTATAGACCGAATCATGCCAGAGCTCGATATTGATTGGAGCCTTCGAGCAGTCATCCTTGCTGATCGATCTATCACACCAGTTCAGGTTAGGAGGGCCTTCTTTGCCTTAGATTCACAATTTCCACTAGTGCGCGTCGAAGACATCATATTGCCTAACTAGTTTGTCTGCATCCCACGCATATCCCATCCCCACCGGCTGTCTCGGCACGACCTCGGGAGGTCGGGTGCGAGGAAGAGTTACTTGCAGATTCCTAAGCTTGCTTGTCACTTTTCCGTCGTACAGGTACTGGATCTTTTTGTATGTGTTTTCAGTCTTTAGTCGTGCACCATATTTGGATCTAATTTTTATTGCAAAATTTTTCCATGGTATCAGTTTGACATATGTTACAATTTAAGGTATAGAAGAGTGTAGTTCTGACTACTTGATATGTGTTCCACATCAAGAGAATTTGATTCCCATACTAAAATTCAACGATTGTATGTATTTGGTAAAAGAGGGTTGTGTTTGTAGTTCAAGCATGAAGAACAGCTCCAAATTCAAGTAAAAATCAGTCATGAACAACTTTTAGGTCAGGTGATGAAATCAAATTTTGTTGGTACCATTGCAGATATATTGAAAGCACCTTTCCATTGTCGAATTATTAGCAAATCATTTTTTCACTTCAATGAAGCCGTGAGTTTTTGCAGCCATTTGTGATTGGATTTTTTTTTATTTTTATCAATGACTATAGTTCGAAAGATTTAATTTTACTATAAATTTTGTTTAATAATTGCATTTTAAGGGTAATTATTACGCTTTTAGCCAAATTAATATTTTTCCGACACCATTTTTTTGGGCCTTGGACATTTTTGGAATCCCCATTTCCTCCTAGTTCTAACCAGTGGTCACATGATAAAATTTCTCTTCATCCGGAGTAATTTTTTAATTTTTGATCCAATTTTAATTCAAATTGGGCCTTTTTTATGAGAAATTAAAACCTTAATAGATTTTTCTTGGTACCTCAAAATTGAGTTCCATTTATTGTATGAGTGTTGGTTTTTTATCCTCTTTGCATTGATTCAAATTTCGTTGAAAAATACGATGTTTGAAAAAATACCTTACGGGCACATTTTTATGTTACCCGACATCTGGATAAATAAAGTGTTTCACATTGTGGGAGGGAAGATATAATAAACAATATGGAAATAGTTGAGCTTCATATCCAAATCTGAATGAGTTAGTAGCATGTTATTGGAGGATGGAGGCATCAAAGGCTGGAGGTCAGATAGCAACCTCTCGTTAGTCACCAATGACTAGGCCGCACAAAGTTGTGGTGGCATTTTGTGGTGTGAATTTGCTTTCAGTTGTGTGCTTCAGTTTCATAGTACCTTTTTCACAGTATAGTACGGATTTCAACATTTCAATGTGGTGTGAAAAATAAGAACATATGTGGTATGTTCCTGTTCACTGGTATGTGGCTATTCCTACATAATGTGGTATGTTCTTGTTCACTGATAAGTGGCTATTCCTACATAACTCCTCAATTCTAGAACATAGTGAAGAACAGATAGCACAGTGAAAAGTAGCATCATCAGTCTTGATGAGGTAGAATAATCAGATGTGTTCATTTTTGAACCTAGGTTTGTGGTTAGCCTCCTGAAAACCATTGAAGGTTGCTCAGATGTGTTCCTACTTGAGTTCCCACACTGCTAGGTCATATGTGTTCCCTAGAGTGACTGGTTGATAAGAATATGATTCATGAGCATGTTCCCATCCTCGTCGGTCAGATGTGTTCCCAACAGTGCATGGTTGATAATAATTTGATGTGTTCCTTCTTCCACCTTCAGTTCAAGTGTTGTACCAAGATCATGAGCAAGCACAGGCGGCAGGCTGTAGAGAAAGTGTGAGATTTCTTTCATTACCTTGTAAACATTAAGGGGGGAAATGTTAGGAGATTAATATTAATGTTCACATTATAGTCTAGGTGGTTAGTAATATTGTTATAAACAATATTACATACTTAGATCATATTATTATTGTTGTACTTGTAAGCCTATTAATGGGTTATTTGGAAGTATGAATTCTAAGTTTGTAAGATGTTAGTTTTATATTCCTATGGCTATATAATAGCCTACGTAATGTTTTCTTATTGTATTCTGAATATATTAGTATTTTTCGTTAATATTGTTGCTTTTTATTTACCTTCGACTGTTCAAATTCCCAAAGTATCTTTATGACACCACATTTTTCTCTAAACATGGAAAATGGCACATGGAGAAGTTGGAGAAAGTGTTCGAGAGGCACAGAGAGTTTTGAGTATCATTAAACCCCAAGGAGTGCAATTTTGTAGTTCTTCAAGGTAATCTATTAGGTCATGTTATCTCAAAAGATGGAATTGTAATTGACCCAGAAAGAATATTTTTATCTTATCCCTCTCACTACCAACTCAAAAAAAGGATCTCCAATATTTCCTTGGTAAGATCCTTTTTTTATGAGATTCATCCCTAACTTTGTAAGAGTAGACAAGCCTATCACCCTAATGCTAAGGAAATACATTTCTTTCAAATGGACCTTGGAAGGGAAGGAAATTTTTAATAAGATCAAGATTCAATAGCTCAAGTTCCTACACTCATCAATCCATAATTCAAAAATTATTTTATCCTTTATGCATATGGCACATATCTTATTATAGTCATGGTTCTCACTAAGAGGAACAATGAAGATATGGAGCATCATGTAGCTTTCTTTAGCCAAACATTAAAATACTTCGAGCTCAAGTATAGTCATTTGGAAAATAAATATTTTTCCATCCTACATGATCTCAAGAAATTCAATCCTCTCCTATATGTAAATCACATCAAATTTTTAGTCTTGCATCCTAATGTGAAAATTTTCATTATGGGGATAGAAATCAGTGAAAAAGAGTCAGATGGGTAACCAAAATAATACCATAAAACCCACAACGTTGGTGAGAGGAATAACATTGTGTGAAAAAATTACTATATATGCTCAAGAAAATCATGAAGAGGCTATGTTCTTCATGGAAGAGGAACAAGAATAAGTTGCAAGGAACCCGCACAACATAGGCCACCGACAGGACTAAAAGTATCAACAAAGCCACATAAGTTGGATGAAAAACGTGAATACATTTCTAGCAAATTATGGCTATCTTAATGGTTCTATAAATACAAAGAGAATACACCTTATTTTACAATCAATTCCTTATATTTTAATTAATGGAATTCTCTTCAAGAGGAATTTGGATGGTGGCTTGCTAAAGTGTATTAAGGAAGAACATATAGGTAAATTCTTGGAAGAATTTCATGATGGATCCTCTAGAGGGAATTTCTCAGCCAAGCCCACAACAATAAAAATCCTTAGAGCAGGATATTATTGGCCTACATTATTCGTAGATGCACATCAATGCACCAGAAAATGTAAGGAATGTTCCTTCTTCACGGGAAAGAAAAGCTTGACAGCTCTTCCCCTTTATCCTATTTAGATAGATGAACCCTTCTCCCAATGGGGTTTGAATTTCATAGGCATGATTAATCCTCCATCTAGTGTGGGTCATAAATGGGTCTTGATGGTGACAAATTACTTCACCAGGTGGACCAAGGCCATACAACTCAAGGAGGCTACTGAATCAACCATCCTTGATTTCTTGGAGGACATTAAAAAAAGGTTTAGGGTTCCTTAAACTATCTTTTATGTGTTGAAATCATGTTTCATTTTTTTTTTCATTGATGTCAATTCCATTTATGTCAAGTGGTCTAGGTGAATTAGGTATGTTGGCTAAGTGATCTAGGAGTCTCCAAAGGTGCATTTATGTGGCTTATGTCTCTCAAAGGTTGTATGAAGGTCAAAAAAGGTCCATGAGGTAAGTAAGAGATGATAACGAGTGTGTAACATGCCCATATAGTCCAGTCGTGAATTGTATGGGTCAAGTCAAGTCATTCCAGGATGAGAATCCACTCAAACCAAAGTAGGGAAAGCTAGTTTTGATCACTAGAGGCAGATTAAATGTTTTATTTATGGTTTTAGGTGGTCTATATGTCAGCAATTATGCTACAAGTATGAGAAAGATGTCTCACAGGGAGTATCAGGTCATCTAGTGGAAGTGGCAATTGAAACTAGCTCATTCGGGATTGTTTCTAGTACCTGAAGAGGTGTGAGAAAATGGTCTATGTCATTGCATGGTAATTTGAGCATGGTAGTATTTTAAGAATGTTGTATGGGGAATTTTTGAACAATAACTAGGCTTATTATAGCTCCTAGAGGCTAAAGTCAGCAGTTCACATACATTGGATTTGAGAACTAACAGTGTAGTCTGGTGCAAATGAGATTGGATAGAAGAGTACAAGAATATCTATGGAAAATGAGCTCATGGATCATGTAGAGGGTTGATTTTTGGTGCTTCATCAAATTATGAGAAGGTATGTGAAAGTTATGTTAGTTTTTTCTAAAACAAACTATTTAGAAAATGCATAATAAGGTGTCTAGCTTCTTAACACTCAAGAAAAAATATAGTGCATCCTTCGGATAAATCATAGAAGGAATTTTTGTAGAGGAATATAACCTTGAGATAGTGCAAAAGGTTTTAAGTCAATTGGACTTGTTTTATGAAAGTTATGACCATTCTTCTGTTGAGGTTTGTTCTCTCTTTAAGGCATTTTCTTGAGCTGATTAGCCAAAGTTGTGTTCTTCAAATCTAAATCCTTGGTTCCTACTAGAAACATCTCTTAGAGGAATGAGATACCTCATCCAAGTTAAATTGATGGTTCTATTGCTTTTAAGGTATTCTATGCTCAACAGGCATATGTATTCTATGCAGAGCTAGTCTGGGATAGTCGTGGACTTAAGCCTCCAAGTTTGTTTTCATCAGTAAAAGGTGGTACAATGACCTTTTTAGAATTATTGAAGTATTTATTATCTTCCACGAGAGAAAAATGGTTTTTTGAGAGTCTCCAAGTGCATTTGTGAAGAGTGAACTATCTTCAAAAGTGTTTATGCCTAAATTGGTTTGCCAAGAAAGCTATGCACAAAGGTATGTCTGAAGAATCTCTTGACAAACTCCATTTTCAATATTTTGAAGAAGGTGTATAGGTTTGTCCTGGAAGTTTTCCATCCATCGTTGAAGAGTTTGATTGGTGTGATGGCATAGAAATCTTTATAGTTCCTTCTTACCTCAAATCTTTGTGTTGAAAGTCCTCAGAATAGATTGTGTTCCATGATAAATTATGTCAAGTGATGAGTGTTCCTAACATTTCTAGATTCAAAAGTACAAAGGTATCTCAAATAAAGGTCTTTTTTTTCTCCTGACATTTCATGTCCCATAATAATAGAGATTCAGAGTGTTGAGATTGTATATAAGACTAAGATAAAGTTTTTAAAGCTAGCTTATGAACAATACTTCATTGTACTCATGCAAGGATAGCAATTGGGCTGAGAAGATTGAAGCAATAAGCTTCTCTAAAGAATATAAATTCTCTACAATGATCTAATCCCTTACCAAAATGGATTTCAGAGGTATTCTAGGCACAAAATTTGAGTTGTAGATTGACTGTTATAACATTGTCATGCTCTATATTATTGTACATTGTTATTTCTATTTACTGGGAGAAAATAGAATGATTTCATGATGTATAGTTGATTTGGAAAGGTGGAGATACATCCAACATAGCCTCAGAAGCTGGGATTTTGAAATTTCATCAAGAATTAAACAAGGAAGCCATTGTTTTGTGTTCTCGGGCATGTATAGTGTGTAAACCCTGTTTCTAGGGTTTCTAGGTAGGTTTCTTCTTAGTTCTTAATCTTCAACTAATCTAAATTTCTAATTCTTTGTAGATATGACTATTGGGCTAGTACAATCCTATTACAACAAGTTTTAGGAGGAAACATCAAGAAAAGAATGAGAAAAATGTTACCAATCCTCTGCACATTCGAGGATTGACTATCAAACAAGTTGTCATTAAAATTAAATGATAATTCTTGAATCTCAGAGATCCCCTTTCATGTTGAATCTAGTTCTGAATGTGCTCAAAGGATGTACAAGGTTGTTTTAGTTTACTTGAATGATTTTCTCCTCAAGAGATTGCAAAATTCTTCATACAAAAGTATTCTATGTCATGTCCACACTGTGTAGGGATTGAAATTGAAGCCATTAAGTGTATTAGAGCTCATAGGAATTCAAGTCTATTCAATTTGAGTTGAATAAATGTATATGTATTCTAGGCACAAAATTCGAGTTGTAGATTGATTGTTATAACATTGTCACACTCTATATTATTGTACATTGTTATTTCTATTTATTGGGAGAAAATAAAATGATTTCATGATGTATAGTTGATTTGGAAAGGTGGAGATACATCCAACATAGCCTCAGAAGCTAGGATTTCGAAATTTCATCAAGAATTAAACAAGGAAGCCATTGTTTTGTGTTCTCGGGCATGTATAGTGTGCAAACCCTGTTTCTAGGGTTTCTAGGTAGGTTTCTTCTTAGTTCTTAATCTTCAACTAATCTAAATTTCTAATTCTTTGTAGATATGACTATTGGGCTAGTACAATCCTATTACAACAAGTTTCAAGAGGAAACATCAAGAAAAGAATGAGAAAAATGTTACCAATCCTCTGCACATTCGAGGATTGACTATCAAACAAGTTGTCATTAAAATTAAATGATAATTCTTGAATCTCAGAGATCCCCTTTCATGTTGAATCTAGTTCTGAATGTGCTCAAAGGATGTACAAGGTTTTTTTAGTTTACTTGAATGAGTTTCTCCTCAAGAGATTGCAAAATTCTTCATACAAAAGTATTCTATGTCATGTCCACACTGTGTAGGGATTGAAATTGAAGCCATTAAGTGTATTAGAGCTCATAGGCATTCAAGTCTATTCAATTTGAGTTGAATAAATGTATATTTACATTTGAAGAATCCTAAAAAGGTATAATCACATGAAATGCCTTCAGATCTTGATATGGAATGTAGAAAGACAGTGATTTGGTTCTTTCAAATAAGGTGAGAACCATTGGACTTACAAGAAAATTTTGAAAATTTAGAAAACTACCAAATGGAGCTTAAATTCTTAAGAGGGAATTTGAAAATTTTATGTATAAGGATAAAGAATAATTGAACCATTAGTTACTTAGTGACAATTTCATATTGTGTAGGAGAACGTATGTAGGGTGATAAAAGGAGTAAGTTCAAAAGTTGTGAAAGTCAAGAGTCTTGAGAAGTTGAATGGTCAAGTGAGGAGTTTGTCTTGTCTAAAAAAGAGGCTAGTGAGTAGATACAAGGTATTGATGAAAACCCCTTTTCTCTTCACTTGAAGAAACCTTTTCTGTAAAGCAAAACCCCCCTGGAAGACTCTTTTAGGTCAATAGTTGGTTATAGTGGAATGAAGATGATGAAGTGTTTGTAACAGTAGGTTGATGAAGAAGAGTAATTTTTTGTTGTGTAGTTGAATGTTAGTCTCATAGTATGTTGATATTGGTACAATATTTATGATCCTTTGTTTGTATTTTGTAGTCTGTTGATGATGACCAAATATCAAGTCATTTTTCTTTATTCTGAATATCAATAAAGAAGGGCTCTGAGCATATCTTATATTATTTTCATGTATGAATTTCATAACAAAATATATCTATTTATGATCGAGCATTCATGTTTGTAGTTTGTGAGGGTGTATGTGTTTGATGATTGAAATAGAAAAGTGAAAAATCTTATTAGGGAATGATTCACCCCCCCTTTTAGTCCTTTGTCATTTCTAACATTGTGTTAATGCTAAGGTATTTTTGGGATCTAAAGTATTTGATTGGGCTCTCAATAATGGAGTTTACTTGAAAACTTCCTCCAATTATTACCCATAAGGTAATGGTTTGGTGAAATAAAATAATAAGAATATGATCAGAATCATGAAGAGGACCATATAGGTCAATCAAAGACAATGACACACTAAAGTAAATAATGTTCTTTGGGATGATAGAATCACTCCAAATAAGTTAATTAGTAATTCATCATTTATCTTAGTATATGGTAGAGAAGCTAGACTCTCATTGTCACTTGAATTACCTTCTTTACAGCTAGCTTGATAGTTGGAATTTGAAGGGTGAATATCAGAGAGAGGCTAGAATGGAAAATTTGATTGAACTTGAAGAACTAAGGCAATATTCCATAGACAAGTTAGAGAAGCACACTAAATTTACCAAGCAGTGGTTTGAAAATAAATTTAAGTTGCATATTTTCAAAGTAGGTGATTTGGTCCTCAAATGGGCCATAGACAGAGCTAAACTAGGGTGGAACTCTAAGTTTGATGCACTTTAGAGTGGGCCATATATTATCACTACTAGAAAAGAGGCTAACTCTTTTGATTTTTCTGGTATTAATGGAGAGGTATTACAAATCCCAATTAATGGGATTTATCTCAAACACTTCCATTAATTTCTCCTTGCATCTTGTAAATACTTTTGTTTTGTGTCATTGGAGATATTCCCCTCTTGTTTTGGATCACCAATTGAGTGCCTTTTTCCTCATCCTTATGATCCTTTCGTTTGTAATAAGTGTTTTACACTTTTTGCATGCTTCAATGGAGGATGAAGGAGTGTAGGATGAAGACCTGGAAGGAATTCACATGCATTGAATAGTTGCACTTCACCAAAGTGTAGGATTTGTGAGATTAAAGCAAGCAAGCTTTGTAAAGCAATGTGCATGCATATGAGAGCTCAAGATTCAAAAAGTGGAGTGGAATGGAAGCCTTAGCTTAGCTTGTATTGGCTTATCATATATCAAAAGAGGTGGTGTAGATATAGGGGAGTGAATGTGTAACTCCCATGTAAGAGAAGATTCCTCCATAATGGAGAAGAGGAGTTACTTTCCCAAATGGGAATGTAACTCCTATGACACACTTACACATATGAAAGATTCTATAAGAGAATCTGTCATAACTAAGATGACACCTAGATCCATGTCCACCTAAGTGAGATGACTCACCTGGTGAGGTGGAATAACACTTAAATAATTGAATAAATATACTACCTACACCAACACCCCCCCTTCATCGTAACTTAGGATGAGGCAGCAAGTCAGAAATGAGAAATGGGTCCCAGAACAAAGCCGGATGAGGTACCCATGCAAAAGAAAAAGGTCCCAAGCAGTGAAGGAAAACCCAGTGGGAAAAATATCCACCACAAGAGAACAACACACTCTCTAATCTAAGAAAGATGCCAAATATGGGTCCCGGCCATAGATGAGCCTGAAAGGGTACCCATGTATAAACAGGCAATCTCTCGGAAAGAAGAAGAAGAGAGAAGAAGAGGGAGACGAGAGGAATGCATATGATGCCATGGACGGATCTGAACTCTGCAGCTCTAAGAAGTCTCCCAGAAGAATGTCGATGACGAGATCCTCTGCCTTCTGGACTGAAGAAGAGCCACCCACAACTGAACTATGTGCCTGCCCTTATGAAGGACATAAATGACATACTGGAAGTCCACCCACTCCACAAAGGAAACTGACAGGCAGCAACACGAAGAACTCTGAGTCTGGTGCATGAGAAGTGTGACATAGGTCTAGCAAGTGAGTGTTAAGGAACCGAAGGTAATGCCACAAGTGTAGAATTGTCAGAGTATAAAAGAGGAACACCCATAGAGAGGATGTCCAAGTGATGTGAAGGGGAATAAAACATCCTCCATAACAGAAAAGGGATCCACAAATGAGGGTGGATCAATGAAGGTCTCTGGAAATGTGGAAGTGACATGATTCCCAGAAGGGGCACTCCTAACAACAGAGATGATGAACTCCTCTGAAACACATGTAGATAGATGAGGGACCCTGTAGTGCATCACGAGTAGACTCTGCAAAAAGATGACTAAGGTCAAGTAGACACTCATCCCAATGAGGGGGGCTCAACAAACAGAAGAGTGATGTCATGATAGGTATGAGTCATCCAATGAAGGTAAAGGAGTGAAAAGGGCCTCGCACACCAGAATGTGGAAAGGAGGCGGGTGTGATGATTGTATGAGACTGAGAAGGGGACTACTCAATATTTGATGAGATGTGAGGAAGTTTCAACACTCTTTGGAATAGTGAGAGAAAGAGGAGAAGAGTCCTCTGTAGTACTCTCGACATCAAAACTGGATTCACAATCCTCATCATCAGAAGTAGAACCAAGTGAGCCTATGTCAGTCGAAATTGTCATCACACGAAGAAATGGAGGAGACAACTGAATTAGTGGGCAGCAACAATGGTGACAGTATGTGAAGGGTCTCCATACAAGGACTAAAGAATTGCACCAGACACGATGAGGTGGATCTGAGTCTGCCATGTGAAACCGAGAGAGAACGAGAAACATGCATCATCATGTGACCAAAGACATGGTCACAAGTGTCGAGGAAGTCATCTAGATGATGATGATCAGCGGCTGCAGGAACTGGCCCAAGAAAGAAGGGTAAAAGACCCTCGTGGGTGAAGTAACATTCCATGGAAGCACACCAAGCTGAATAGGTCTCTCTCCTGATGAGAAGTGGTGGAGAAGCTATAAGGAGATCCTATGATGCTCACGTCTAGAAATAGCACTCTTCATGATGAAAAATGCAATATGCACAAAAACAAGATGTCAGACTCGGTCGATAATGTGTCTGTGTGTGTGAGAGCCCAAGAGTACAAACAACCCCCCCATAATGCAGCACTTTATAAAAGTAGTGCATTTACAAAATTGGCAATGCCATCACATAAAGTGTGTGAAAAATCATGAAACTTTGACTAAGGAAGCACTCAAAAATGAGCAGCGAGTCAAAAGTCTATGGCATTAAATACGATTCCCACAACTGATGGAAAAAGTACACTAGATGCTGCAAACACATTAAAAAAGTACACAAGATGGGCGCAAAGGGTATCGTGTGACTACTCATTGGAAACGACATAAAATTTTAGCAAGGGTTTGTTTTGACTTATGAGGGGGTATTAGCCTCCTGCCAACCCTGGACCTCGCCCTCCGTCTTTGACATGCGTAGGAAGGTAAGAATACAAGCCAAAAAACAGCCTTATAAATTTATTACAATGCCATGGAATGTTTTTTTAACCTCAAAACATTAAAAAAAAGGTTTTTATTTAACCGCCTTAAAACAAGTTTAAAAAAGGAGTGGGGCCCATGTGACGGTGTGCTAAGACATGTGGTTATTGCAAATCCACATGGCATATACCAACAAAGGCGTTGAAGTGTACAATGAACTGTTGGTGTAGACCAGGAGTCCAACATGCAGTCAGTGCTGAAGCAGGTTGCCACGTGGGACAGGCTTCCCAGTGCTTGGCAGAATGTGTAACGGCTCAACATTTAACGGCTAAACACATACGTCACGAGTTGAGAGCTGGCAGAGAAACCGTAGGGGGTAGGTCTGATTGACTGGACTGTGCAAGGAAAACCTTGTTACGTGCCTGGAGATGCACTGGAGGTGCTGAGTGTAAACAGGTTCCTGATTCGGTTGAAGGGAAAGTAACAGGAGGTTGAAGCCACGTCCATTAGGAGGCCATGTGGAGGTTGTGGGAAAGCAGCTGAGACGATGTCAGCGTGTGTCAGATGGTGCACCGCATGTAGGAAAAAAACGCAGGCAAGAAAAAATGTGAATGGTGGTAAGAGCACAGTAGCAACACTAGATTCGAACACGTAGTGAGCTATCACCAACACAATAACACCTGAGACCAAATGGTTGAATGGAAAAACATTGTCAAATAATGAAACGTTGTTCCAAAATGCACACAGTTGAGCAGAGGAAGCATGAGCCAAACCACAGGAAACAGTGCCAACATGGAGGAAACCACGGTTGAAGCCAAGCCGAATAGAGGTCAGCAAGGAAAAAGGCAATGCTCTAATAATGCACAGGTGGAGGTTGAATGCCAGCCAAGTCAGGCCAAGGAATCAACGTTGAACAGCCTCGAGTGGGGAGTGGGAGATAGAACTATCCATGTCGACGATGAGCAATCCCACGTTTTGCCAAAAAAAACCTAAGCAAAATCCACGTTCTAAAGTTTGTTTGACCGAGCTGAGCTATATAACGGATGCAAGCAGGGATTTCACGACCTAGTAGAGTAGGTAATGGTTGTGGGAGTAAACCACTACAACACAGTCACAACAAACAGTGAACCAAGGGCCAAGCAAACTCAAGGGGCATGGTAATATGATCCGAATGGAAAGATACCAAAGCTGTGTGCTCAAGTTGATGAAGATAAGGCCAATGAACAATGAACAAAGCCAAAGCACACATGTTTCCTAACAAAAATGCCCAAGGCAAAAACCCGATAAGAGCAAAAACACAGACCGGGCTAACAAAATGCAAAGTCCGAGTTGAAGGTAGTGATGAGCTAGGGCAGCTTTTGCACTACACTGAAAACTCACAAAACTAGCACAAAAAACTCAAATATACAACCTGTAAATGCTCCAAAATGGCAAGATACCTCCAAACGTGCAATGCAAGGCCATTGAACACTTGAAGAGCACAAACACCCGAAAAATACACCCACAGAATCTCAAACTATGCAAGTAGAGCACATGCAAAAGCGAGAGCTTACACAAGCAACTACACAGTGGAGCAATTGATGGTGAGCGACGGGATTTTGAGTCCCCACAGCTCTGATACCATGAAGGAGTGTAGGACGAAGACCTAGAAGGAATTCACATGCATCGAATAGTTTCACTTCACCAAAGTGTAGGAGTTGCGAGATTAAAGCAAGCAAGCTTTGTAAAGCAATGTGCATGCATATGAGAGCTCAAGATTCGAAAAGTGGAGTGGAATGGAAGCCTTAGCTTAGCTTGTATTGGCTTGTCATAGATCAAAAGAGGTGGTGTACATATAGGGGAGAGAATGTGTAACTCCCATGTAAGAGAAGATTCCTCCATAATGGAGAAGAGGAGTTACTTTCCCGAATGGAAATGTAACTCCTATGACACACTTACACATATGACAGATTCTGTAAGAGAATCTGTCATAACTATGATGACACCTAGATCCATGTCCACCTAAGTGAGATGACTCAACTGCTGAGGTGGAATAACACTTAAATAAGTGAATAAATATACCACCTACACCAACAGAGGAATGTATGATCTTCCCTTTTTTACATAAATTTTGGGCCACTTATGGTCATACGTAGATCATTTCAAAGCCATGTTTTAAATCTACTCCATTTTATTATTAGGTTCATATGGATTCGGGAGACAATTTTTCAAATGAGATTTGTTTCTTCAAGAATTGGGATTGATTACATGCCCAATGGACGCTTCAAGGAATTTGGTATTCATCATCTAACAGGTAGATGTACCCTAAAATTTTCCAAATTGTTGTCCAAAATTACACCCTATGTAATTTTAAACAACCCATCTAAAGGAATTAACCATTTTCATGCTCTAAAAAATCCACGGGAGACTAGTTTAGACTACCACAGAATGCAAGAATTAAGTTTTTGATTTAACAAAAATAGATTTATGTTAAACCCTAATTGCAGAGTAACTAAATGTACATTATGATATACAGCTACTAGATACAATTTAACATAAGAAATAAGCTAATAAAATATAAAACCCTAAGTACAAGAGAGAGAGAGAGAGAGAGAAAAGGACTTAGCTAATTTTGTGCTTGATCCGAGACTGGTACAAACTAGGAAAACTGATGAACAAAAAGAAAAGATCATCATAACTATGCATTGTAAAAGTTGGGACTGTCGGATAAGTATGGACTAGGGCACCTAGACTGGGGTGAGGGCACCTAGGTGCCAGAGATCTCTACTGGGCACCCGTGAGTGCACAGGGTATAAGAATATAATTTTAATAATGTCGCATAAGTTTTTCAAATAGTCATTTTTGATCGCTTGTATGTCACACCTTGATCACCAAGTGTACCTATAACATGCAAAATAGATGTTCACCTTCAAAACCTATAAAACCGCATCAAATCCAAAAAAAGAAGGTGCAATATGGGGAGTCAAATTGACCCTGGCGGCCACTTGACAGAGTGAACTTATGACCAAGCATTACACTACATCTCAGACTCTATGTAGTTCTTGTGAGTGTCTGAAAGAATCGTGCCCTTGTGTAAGATGCACTAGATAGTGGGCTAGATTTTCTAAAATATGCAAATGTGTATATAATAGAATGAACTTCCCCTTCCTATTTATTGTATGTAGAAAATTTAGTCACTTGTCCCTTTGATGGATGTTATATGTATATCTTAAAGTGCTTTGGATGCCTTTGGATACAAGCTTAGGTGATAGATAGTATGCTTAGAGATTGTTCCCTTATTTTTATCACATAGATATGTATTTATATGATTCCCTTGTTTGAATTTTGTAACTTACAATTGGAAGGCCAACCCATAATAAAATAAGATTCCCAAAAGATAAAAGAGGCCCAAAAAGAGAAAGTAAGGTAGAAAGAGGTCAGGGGTTCCCAAAGGGGACGAGGGTGCCTGGGTACTATCATCCTAGCTAGAAGTTTGTGTTTGAAGTTATAAAAGATAAGCAAGTAAAGTTCTGGCTAGGCTATAGGGTTTGTAAGACTGAATGGAAAATAAGCAAAAAAGACAAAATGCCAAAGATAGTTGTCAATTACTAGTTTTCTCACTTAGGAATCATGTAAACAATGGTATGCTTTTAGGATCTAGAAATGTACCCAAGTGCATGATTTTGTGTCTACATTTTCCCTAACTTTATGTTGTTGAGTGAATACTTTATAACATAAAGTCATCTAAATATGTGTACCTTTTATTCTTATATAGAGTGATGGCGATAGCATGCTGAAGAGACAATTGAAAGCATGAAGTGATAAAAATGAAGCGTGGAAACTAAGAAAGAGGAAGTGACCCCAGGGGTGAAGAGTATTGCGTTGTACCGTGTTGTAAATGTTTTTTTATTTATGTTATGCTTGATGTAGGGATGATTTTTATTGTGTATTAAGGACGAACCTACAAAACAAGAGAAAAAGAGTAGTCAAAGTCATTTATTATGAAAACTCTATAAAAAGTATATAAAAGTGTGTAAAAGGAAAGTGTGCACTTGATGTATAGAAATGTAAAGGATAGAATATGTCCTAGAACTATTGTGTAGAGTGATTTTTTTAGGTTATCTCAAGCCAGGAGGTATTTTTTTGGACACTCTCATGCCAAGACCAAGTTTTTTGGGCTATCTCATGCCAAGTGCGAGTTTTTTAGGCGATCTCAAGCCAAGTGTGAGTTTTTTGGGTGATCTCATGCCATGGCATAAGAGTGTTAGGGAGAGAGGTATAATGTTACTCTCCTTCCATGAATGCTTCCCAAATAAACACCACTATAGATGGTGTGTCCCTATTTTGTTCTGAGTTGTACCAAATTTCTTTTGAATTTATTCTGAGTTACACCGATTGTGGTGGAGATATAATGCATGTTGTTTGCTAGAGGAATATGTATGTACTGTGAAACTTCTCTGTGAACTGTAATGATCTGAGAAAGTAATTATATTTTCCCCCAGGACATAGGCTCCAAGGGGAGGTTAGGAATTCCTAGGCACTAATGTCTAAATCTAGGCGCTGGTGTTTGTGCTAAATTGAGGACCCAAGTCATATTCTGGGTCATTTATGTAATTGTAGCATATTTTGTTCCTATATTATGTAGTTGTGTATTGTAGCTTTGAGTTGTTGTATGGGGTGACTGGTTCACACAATGTGTGCCCATCTCATTTGGGGTGCATGCAACATTAGTAGGAGTGTGCAGACCAAAAGAGAGGCCCTAATGTTGATCTCAAGTGGATACCTTGCAAGGGGAGGGGATGTGCATGGTAGAAACCAAGGCACATGTAAACAAGATGGCTAGCAACATGTGTTAGTGTAATCAAAACTAGTATGAAAATAGAAGACAATGTTTCAAGAAAGCAAGAAGACAATATATACCACAAAAAGTGGGTTTTATACGTGGGACATCCCTCACAATGTCACAAGAAAATCAGGGCTGAAGCATCCAAAAGCATAAAGTGTGCATACAAGACAAAGGGCATAGCCTGCAAATAATAACATACAATATAATACAAATGGATAGAAAGATGTAATAGACAACCATGGTGGCATATAGTCCTACAAAGCAAATGTTGCACATGGAGCACCCGTTAGCATGTTAGAATGATAAAGAGTTTGTCAAAGTGTGTATAGATCAAGGGTAAGTAATGTGCTAGTAATAAGAAGTAGTAGATAATAAAATAATAGCACCTATGATGTGTAAGAGTAGTAAATGTACATGCCCCAAGGATCCTCGGTGGGACTAGTAAGAGGTAAAGTTTCAAGCATCATTGTTGCATGGAAATATTTGTAGAAATTCTACATTCACAACTAAAGACCAAGTGAATGTACATGTGTATATAGGAAAGATATCGACATACTAAGTATTTTTCTAGCCTAGAAATAAAGTGTACATGTAAGTAGAAGTAAGCAAGAATATGTGTAACCAAGATATGCAATATGTTGTGAATGAACGTGATGGTATGGTATGCAATGTGAATGTGAATGTGAATATGGGAGGGGTAGTGTGCCCCCTAAAGTATGTGTATGAGATGAGGTTCATTTATAAAATACCCCTCAATAATCAAGAATGAACCATAGAACAAGAGTGTGTCATCGGGAAATGGTTTGAAAATGTGTGCTAGGTATAATAGAACATGAAGCATAGAGCATGAAGAGTGGATAATGTGAGGTTCATTTCAGATTTAGATCCTCGGCAATCAAGTATGAATCCTAGAACTAGAGTGCATCATAGGGAAATGGTTTGAAATTTTTTGCTAGATAGAATATAACCTGATGCATATAGCGTGAAGAGTGGATGATGTGAGGTTCATTTCATATTTTTAACCTCAGTAGTCGAGTATGAACCGTGGAACTAGAATGCATCATAGGGTAGTATGTTGTGTGAGAATGGAATGCTAAAAATATGTATCATGAGGTGCAGAGTGTGAAACATGTAGTGTGTGAGGTTCATGAATGTAGTATTCCCTCAATAGTCAAGTGTGAACCTTATCACAAGAGTTCGTCATAGGGTAATGATGATACAAGTTTTATATCAAATGGTTTGTAATGATGCTTATAAAATATTAGGCATTAATCGCGAAGTGTGAAGTGCCTGGGATGATAGAAACATTTGAAAATAATGCAATGGGGGGAGAATATATGATGCCCCCCAACTATGTGAGTGATGGAGATCTATATGGTGATATATGAGAAGGACCATGCGATAGTGGTAGAGTTTGAAATGGGTCTTGGGCATCAATATAAGGAAGAATTTGATTGAAAAAATGAATTGGTGGTAGCTTATGTGGAATGTATAACGTTGTAGAAGAATTGAGAGGAGGAGGTGTGTTGGTGTGTGTTATTTTCCACATCATTAGGTGAGTCATCTCACTTAGGTGAAATTCGTAGATCAATGTGTCATTAGGGGTCATTATGAGATTCCTTACGTGTCAGTGCATTAGCACGTCAGTGCATCAGCATGTCAGTGCGTCAATGCATCATATGTGTCATTAGGAGTTACACTCTATTCTGGGAATGTAACTCCCTCTCTACTCGAGTTGTCATGATTTACAATGGGGGTTACTCAGCACTTTGCAGAACTAGACAAACCTCATCCATTTGTATATTTCAATCTCAGAGAAAGGATATGCATATTATCATCTTTATTATCTCAAAATAGACTGGTACAAACCTAGATAAGGTCTTGGACACTTTTAGCTCAAAATCACATGTCTCAAACCACCATGCAGCTTATTCATTTCCTTCTTACTTGTGTAAGTAATTTTCAAGCTTATAAAACATTAACAAGGATCACCTTCCATTATTGATCAACAACCTGTGTATGAGCTCTGTACTTCATCTTTAAACAACTCAGACTTTGTCATAGCTTGAGTAAGGAACTTTTAGGAGTACTCATGACCCCAAAGAACTTATGCATTTGATGGAAGATTATACTCAGAACAAAACACAAAATTCCGCTCATAGGGACAACTGTGCCTTCAAATGTAGAGGAGTAATTCCTTGAGTCACACGTTTTCTTACATCATCACATATCGCACAGTCCATGCCATTTGAGTCTTCAAAAGACAACTTCTTGATCAATTGTAGAACACACTAATTCATCACCTTTGAATCAATATATTCAAGTCATTCAAGCTCCCCCCTAGAACTATACATCATGAAAATTCTATCAAAATACTCTCAAGAAGCAAAGCACATACCTTCTTATAACATTATCAACACTTACTTTGAAGCATTATTCATCTAATACTAGCATTGAACCTTTGTAAAGTAGCTACATGCCTTAAACCACTTTCATATCTTTGCAATACTTTGAAGATTAAAAAAAAACTTCTATACAAACTTCTAAGACACATAAGATAACACATTTTGACTGACATAATTTGCAATATTAGGAACACCATTCTGATGTCGTACAAATCATTTATAAGACTCAAACTTTGGAACATATTAATGGAAAATTCTAACAAAATTCTTTAAGGCATACAAACCTTTTCCTACTAACTCAAATCCCAATACACCTTCGAAAAATCCTACAAAAATATCTTATCAACAAAGACTCCTCAAAGGACAACATTTGATCCAAAACATAGACTTTTTTATGAGAATATGACAATCACATCTATGTCAGAACTTCTACAGGATAGAATGATACTTTTGAATAATATCAAGGACATAAACTATAATGAGATGACCTTCAATTAAATTACTATCACCATGAATCCTTCAAACTCAACCTTGACATGATTTTACAAATGTTAGACAAAGATAAGTTTCATGACTAAACACTTATAACTTGAAAACATTCTTAACTCATTTTCAAACCTTTTGACTAAGACCTCACATATTTCAAAGACAATACTTGATGAATGAACACACATTTATTTACAGGACTAAGACAACTTGTAAGATCTCACAACCATGCTTCCTCCATCTGATGAATGTCTTTTAGAAGGCTAGAGAAGACACAAATCTCATTAGGTCACTAAAAATGTATAGAGGAATCATATGATATCAAGGATGAGATCTCTTCACTCTTCTTATATGACCTAATAGGAATAAAAATTTCATCTTCAAAACCTTCATATTCTAATTAGATACCAGCTGGATACTCATGATATTATTCATTCACTTTCTCTTTCTCAATGAGGGATAATAGTACTTCATGACTTGGATTGAGCTTGACAAACCTGACAAAACTTATTTCCTCCTTCTTGAACCTTCAAAACATTTGACACCTTGTTTGATTTTTATTCCTTCTCCTTTACATTATCTAAACTTATACCTTCTTAGCTTTGTCATCTTTTGTAATCTATGTACTTTGACTAGTAGATGGGACAAAAGTATACATCACAATACTCTATCTATCATCCTCTTTCTTAGAAACAATTTCCTTAACCTTAGGATCTGATATGACAGTCTTAGACTCATTCATAGGACTGAATTTCTCTTAAACACTCTTCCATTTTTACTATTAGGAGATTGAAACCTATTGTTGACTCTTGGAGATTTACCTTGGTGACAAAAACTAGCAATATGTCCCTGTTTGTCACAATTATAACACACAACACCCTTCCAACTTCTAGGATCATATACACTAAGGTTCCAACCACAATCAATTTCCTTATGTTTATACTCACAACATGAATAACATTTACCCTTAAAGGATATTTCACCATTCCATTAATACTCATTCTCAGAGAGCTTCTTCTTGCAATCCATAGCTCTATGACCAAAACCATGACAAGAGTAGCAATAACGATTAAATGAAGGACCATACCTCATTGCATTGGGTTTTTATAATAGGGTTAGACTTCTTTGAATCAACCTTCTTGGTCACCTTCACATTTTCTTGAGAGCTTGGACCAATTTTTTCATCATTCTTCAGTTGTTCTCCTTTGAAGCCTAGGCCTATTTAGTCACTAACAGATATTTGACTCTCCAAGATCCCACCAAAGAGCTTCAAAATATTCTCCAAAACCTCCATACATCTTCAAGCTATTGGATTATTATTCTATCTCATCTTTCAAAGAACTCAACTCATATTCATACTTGAGGCAAACAACTTCTTTTTCTTTTAAGGATTTTGTCATACTTTCAAATTGAGATTCTAGCTTTTGTTATGGCTTTTCCATGTTCACCCTCCATACAAATAATATGTTCTTTCAATTTATCAATTAGAGACTCAGATATCTCATACTTCTTCCTTAAATCAGCTTCAACATCAAATTATTTTCCCATTGCTTGTGCTCAAGAGGATCTCCTTCAAGTCTTCAAACTTGCTTCACAAGGACCAACTCTAATACCAATTGTTAGAAGAAAAATGATTGAGAGGGGGAGTGAACCAGTCATACAACAATTTTAACTCATTTACTAAACCATACCTTCATCAATTAAGTTTTCAATTCATTATACATAACCATGTGAGCTTATTAAGATGTGAAATATTTAATCATAAGAGCATGAAATGATATACACAACACATGGAAACTATATGTAAGTGGGAAACCCTCAAGAGGAAGAAAACCAACTGAAAATTTACTTATAATACTAAAAATAATAATTTAGTGAAGCACACAATTCACAAGGAGAACCAACCCCTAGTTTAGTAGGGAACCAACCCTATAAGGAGCACTAACTCGTAATTTAATGAGGCACCAACCTCACAAGGAGGCTACAAACCCTATGGTGATCAAGCACCAATTGAACCCCATGGAAATGAATTACCAATGATGAAATTCTGCCCACATAATTTATAGTGATCCAATTTCATCTCACAACTCTTCAAAGCCTCGTCAAAACAAGCACACTCCTAACTTGCTCAATCTCTCTTCTTCATGGGCTGAATATATCAATTTCCTTTGCACATCTAATCCTCAATTTTTTTTAGGTATTATACCTATTATAGGATATATCCATAACCACTCTTCTTCACTCCTCTTCACTCCTCTATAGGTCTCTCATAACCCCATAGGAAAAACTAGTTCAAATGAACCAAACACAAGGCTTCTCAAACAAGCCCAAATAAACACTCCAAACTCTAGAAAAATGCTCCATAAAATCTAAGGTATTCTAATTTTTTAAAAAGGATCTATATCAGCTCCAAAAATTTCATCCAAAAGTACTTAACATTGTCAAAAATCCTAGGAAACTCTGAAACATCCAACTCAACCATGAAACACACCAAGAAACATGCAAGAACAACTAGGTATTCATACACCTAGAAATTAGTCCTAGAAAATGGATGAGTTCACATAGCTAAACTCATCATCATGAATCAATTAATATACCATTGGAAATTTATTTGAGTCTAATTTCCATAAAAATTCACAATTTCATCCAAGTCATAGATGGAAGATCTCCAAAAAAACTCAAACTTTGCAACTAATCAAACTTGCTTCAAGAACCTAAAACTAGGTCTTCAAAATAGAGCTCGTTCAAAAATCAAAAAGCTTCGGTCCAAAGACACAAACAAAAAACCTTCATACCATTGGACCAACTAACTTATAATTTCCCCAAAACGCCCTCACCTTCTCGCAATAAAAACTACAAATATCAACCTAAAAAACTCACTCTTGTCAAAAATCATAAGTATCTCTCTAAGGCCTCCCCAATCCAAATCTCAATCTAAAAGAAAACAAAACAACCCCCCCCCTCATCCCCCTAAAAGCACTTTGCTTCCAGGACCAAGACATCGATGGCAGACCCTTCCCAATCTTAAGTCTTCAAACCATGTAATCAAAACCAAGTCCAACCCCCTTATAAACTTCCACAGAGCCTGTTTTTCAGACACAATCCCGGTACTAAATTCCCCAAAAATAACATTTAAGAAAAGACCCAAAATTCATATAAAAAATTTTACATTAAAATCAATCATAATGGGAAGGCCTCAAAAACATCTCAAGATGCAACTCATCCAGGCTTCATAGGGGGGAACATGTACAAACCCACGTCCAAATTTTCCAAGATGCAAACACACATGTTTTAAAGGAAAATTTTAACAACATGTAAAATCACCTTCCCCTTGGGGGGAATGACAACACACATGTTTTTTTATTCACCTTCTTGACCAACCCAACAATTGGCTTCTACGTTCCATTACGATTTCAATGAAAAACCATCACTCTAGATAATTCCAAGAATTATAAGACATCATGTCAGGGGCCCAATATCAAACTATCCATTCTCATAAAACTCATCTCCACTAAAAAATTTCATCAAACTCACCTCAAACCACAAGGGACTAAGACTCAAACTTGTGGATTTCTTGCCAATGCTCTAGGAATCTGTGGATTTCTGTGGTGGTCTTTCGACCGGGGATCTAACAGGGGCACTCCACTGACCCTGTGGCAAAGCTAGCAATCTCTTGCTAGGGAAGTCTTTGTCTGTAGAGTGGGAAAGGGAGTGAGAAAAGAGGTAGGAGAACTAATGTTGTAGGTAGAAAATCAGATTCCTGCACACACACTAGTTAGAAACTTCAACACATGCATTTATGGGAAGAAACAACTCTTGCAAATAGCAACAAGACCAAATAGAATTTGATTGATCACCAAGTATCAAGAAACCCCTTAGTCAAAGAAAGCTAGAAACTCCTTCTTCTTGTATTGATTGCTCAAATCAAAGTTGTACATAATGTGGGAATGGAAGAAATTTGAGAAGTGGGGAAAGTAGAAGAAAATGGCTATCTCCTTTGCTTTCTCTAGGTACAATGCACTCTTGAGTCTACAAGATCAATTGCCAACCCTTTGAAATGGGAATGGCGTTACAATTTATAGAATGAGAGGTGACTCTATCATCTTCCTCATGACCTTTCATATGCCTTAATATGACTTAAGACTGTTCATATTCCACTTTAAATATTTAAGTCCCTTTTATAATAGCAAGGTGACTTAATTTACATTATGTTTCTAAAGTCACTTTTAAGTGACTTAAAGGCATATCAAAAAGTGCAAACCCCAACGAAGAATTAGAACATTTGAAAGTGAGAGAAAGTTGGGGGAAGAGGAGAGAGAAAGAGAGAGAGAAGAAGAAGAGGAGATGTCATTCCCGATGAAGTCCGTTGATCCTCGTTGATGGAAATCTCTGATGCAGGAAGTTCTGAATGTCCCATTGTGCCAAAGCTGTTCTTTGAGTGTGGCTTACTATTTTTAGTAAATGCCCAGATGGGGGACTTACTATTTTTAGTAAGTGGCATTTTCACTATTTTTCTACTCTGGATAATCATTCTGGCCTTTTGGAGATCTTCAGTGCACACTGCTCTTTCCATAGCCTTTGTCTTTTTTGATGAAGACTTACCAAAAATAGCAAGCATGTGTAGGAAAACTTACTATTTTTAGAAAGGGTGTTTCTAGTACTCGATTTGTGATGGAACATAATTTTTTGGACTCTTCTTGTCATTACGATCACACCCTTCAAATTTCACATAGTTTTGCCCACTAGAATGCCTGGAAATAAATTTTGAAATTTTGACCTGGCAGTGGCTTCGGGCACGGAGCTGCCATGGCGGCCATTAATGGAGCTCAAAATTTGTAGGTCTGGTTTTTGTCTCTATTTGCAATGAAAACAACTCCATTGTGATAGGTTTTTTATTTGGAGCTCATGTGCAAGTTTTTAGCTCGTTTCCATTGCCGGAATGACGGGAAATCCAACGAATGTGAGCCGGTGCATGAAGAGAGGGTTTTGTTGGAGAAAATGATTCTGGGAACCATTTGACCTCTTGTTTGTTGCATCTTGATCACCTTGAAAAATGAAGAATTCTGCAAAAATATGGCATCTCGATCCGACTTGTATCTTGTGAGATATGAAGATTTTTCGATCGAGTGACTTCATGGTTATCTGGCAAAAAACCTTCATTTTCTCCCCGTTCTTCATCATTTCACTCCATTTTTCTCTGAGACCTACATATTTCTATGTATTCATGGTGTGGAGAGTTTATGTGGCCATGGTGGAGCTGGTTTGGAGCAACAATGGTGGACCGGGTGTCTGGACAATCATGCACGGAGCCATGGCAAGGTATGAAGCTGTGAAGGAGAAATGAGGAGGAAGAAAATGGCTAAGTGCTGGATTTAAAATTTCAAAACATGCACATGGAGGGGCTGGGTGAATTTTTATGTCCCTGATGTCCCTGACCTTAGGGATGTGAGGGACATCAATTTCCACGGTGGTCAAGGCGATGCCATGTGTCCTCGATCCGACGGTAGGGGATTTGCTTGAAAAATGCACCTGGGGGCTGAAAGTCAGTCACGTGGGTGTCCAAATGACTCCCCATAGGGTTGGGTGAATTTTTCCATGTTTGATGTCCCCCACCTTAGGTACATAAGGGACATCAGTTTCCACAGTGGTCCTGGAGGTGACACGTGGCGCCCGATCCAACGACAGGGAATGGATGCTCCAAAAATGCACCTGGGGGCTGAAACTCGTCACGTGGGTGTCCAAATGACTCCCCATAGGGGATGGGAACATTTTTCAAGGTCTTATGTCCCCCACCTTAGGTGCATAAGGGACATCAAATTCCACGGTGGTCCTGGAGCTGACACGTGGCACCCGATCCAACGGTAGGGAATGGATGCTCCAAAAATGTACCTGGGGGCTGAACTGTCAAGTCTGGAGGTCACATGAGGGTCCAAGAGGTCATATGAGGGCTGAGAGGGCTTCAAGGGGTATGGGAAACTTTTCCAACCTTGATGTCCCTAACCTTGGGGGACGTGAGGGACACAAAATCCCGCCAGGCTCCTGGTGCTGACACGTGTCCTCCCAAAAATT
Organism: Taxus chinensis; assembly: GCA_019776745.2. NCBI lineage: Eukaryota > Viridiplantae > Streptophyta > Pinopsida > Cupressales > Taxaceae > Taxus > Taxus chinensis. Next base: position 737,725,260 of record CM034152.1, on the reverse strand, counting down.
TGGCTAAGTCCTGAACTTGTAACAGTGATAACTTGAGCTCCCGATGGAATTTTTTGGAAAAAATATTATATGATCCTAACTATAAATGGCCTTTTGAATCCAATGGTGTTTGGGTATCATGTCTTTATTATTCCATTTGATCCCTGAAAAATCAGATTTTTGATTTTGTACTCCACTTGTGCCTGAGAAAAACTGCCTGCAGACCTGATGCGCCAAAGTGTTGTGAAAAATATTATTTCACCATCATGTAGGTATTGGAATCCTATTTCTAGATATTTTTTTTTTCTCCTAACTCCATCCAGAGCTCCCAGAATCTTCTTCTGAAGCCCAGCAGTTGTTTTAGGCCTGTGTACCGCCTAGGCTTGTGAACCCTGTTTTTTACTCAGACTGCTCCAAGTCTTGCAAAACTTCCCCAAACCTTCAAAAATCATTTCTATTATGTTTTAAGGTCTTCATTTCATCTCCATGTTGAATTTTTCCCTTCCGTTCCACTCCAGGGAGTTGAATCCAGTCCTGGGAAGGCTAGCGATAGCCCTTCCCTATACTGCCAGAAGATAGTGTCTTTTTAGAACTCCCTAAAATCACCTAGGTGGAATGAATAGAATTTCCTAAATCACCTAGGGGACAAAATTGACATCAAATAGGGGGTGATCAGACTGACGGATTTGACCTGGGGTGCCTAGGAATGATAAAACATGAAAAATTTTTCATAGGGGTATAGTTGTCGTGCTTGGAAACTTCCAATTTCCCTGTTGCACATTTTCACGACAAACAACTGGCTCTAGCTTGGGGACATGACATGGAATGAGCACAATGAAGACATGACATGGGAATCCAGAATCTCAATTTTAGACCATATAATTCATTTGACCAGTGCCTTATCCATTGGGCCCTGCGGAGTCATGTACAACTTCTAGAAAGGAAGATTAGAAGGGAAACACACACACACAAAAAAAGAAAAGGAAAGGAAACACATGACACACAACAGGAAGGGAAACACACACAACAGAAAGGGAAACACACCTATCAATCACCTATGGTACAAGGCAGGGGGACAACCCACTTTCACTGAAGTACTTTTCATTTCTCAAAAGTTACCCCTGAAGAGGTAACACCGAATGATGATGTTCTGCGAAGCCGTTGACGGGTTCCAGAAAGTAGCCTCCCTTCCTCAACTGCTTATGAAAGCTAGGTGCTTTCACAATTGTCCTTTTACTTTGTAGGAGTGAGTCCATATGAGCTTCTTGATGCTCTGAGTCCTTGCTTGGAAATTCCACTGCCTTCATGCTCTTTGAAATTGGTTTCATCATGCCAGTTTCCTTCCATGTTTATCCATATAGCTGATTCTCCATCGAGCATCTCATCGCTGCCCCAATGCTGATTTTCATTCCAATTCCTTTGATATTCTGAGTTACTTTCTTTCCCGGGTCTATGCTCATTGACATCTTCTCTATGAGAAACCTTTGATTCATCCTTTTCCTTCACTCCACTGTGAGGTGCTTGAGTACTGACGGAAGGATTGGATGTGAACTCATACTTGTCTTGTATGTCCATGACACTAATGAAGAGATCAAGAATCAGCTCGGGATCTTCTGCAACTTCTACTGCATCTAATATTTCTTGCACAGAGTAATGTTTCATCATTTCCTGTAGTTCCTCTTTGTACACCTTTGAAGAATCTTTATCTTGCAACTCAAAGAAACTATCTGGAGGGATTACCTCATCATCTTGGAATCACTGCACTCTACCAATCCTTCATCAAAAAGAGCTTCATCTTTAGAGGTCTCAAAACTCCTTTCTTCAATTTCTTCATCATGGAAAGAGTCTTCATCTTCAAATGGGAAAGAAAATATCTCCATTTCATTATTGCATCCATCAATCATTAGCTCAAGAGTGGCATCATATGTTTCATCTTGCCTTATCTCAATATGGCCAACCTTCACATTAGTTAAGGCTTCCAAATCAGCTTCACACTTGTCTTGCAAATTTGTGGCTTGCATCAGGAGCTCGAGACTGAGCTCAGGATCTTCAGTTTCTTCTACGGCTCTAAGCATTTCTTGTACAGACATTTCTTTCAAACCTTTCACGGGCTCATCACAAGCTGATTTTGTCTCTCCATAGATGGCCTGACTGAGATCATCCTCATCCCCAAATGGGAATGAGAATAACTCCTCATCTTGTAAAATCATATAAACTGATTTTTCTTCTTGAAAATCATCAAGAACCATCTCCTCTTCCTCATGGTCTGCATCATCTGGTGATTCGGGGCTTGTCCTCTTGTAACTCAAATCTCCTCAATGCTTCTTCAAAATCCAAATCTCTTCTGGGAAGGCATGTCTGGGCCTATCAAGATGGGGATATCCTCTTCCTCCTCGGTTGCCACAAAGTGATTCATCTACCTGCTACCTTGATACAAGATGTTAGCTTCTGGGCTTCCAGAATTTCATACCATGTACCTCATTTTCTTCTTGGAAGCAATTTCTCCATGTCTCCCTTCACTGGTATGGTTGCAGATGACCAATTCATCTGAATTTTCCCTCCCAAGTCTCAGCAGAAAACTTCTACTCAACAACATTCCGAATGAGGCTGGGACATCGGCTACCAAAATCATCGCTGAAATTTTCTTGTCTGGAAATTTGGCGAGAGACACTTGTGCATCTTTGACCTTCCCTACAAGTGGGACCTTTTTTGACTCCAAAGAGTAACAAGAGCCACTAGGTGGAGTCATTGTAAGTTTAAGAGCCTTGGCGACCTTCAAAGGCATCACGTTGTCTGAGGCACCAGAATCTATTATGCAATTGTTCAGTACATATTCTCCAACAAGAAGGGAGACATAGAAAGGTTCAACTTTATCAGTCTTTGATGCACTCAGAGAAAGCATGTTCTGTGAGGGAGGTGTAGGTGAGTTTGGTAGCATGCCTTTGGAACTAGAAGTTACAACATTGGGTGTTAGACTACCACTCCTGATGTATCAGACGAACCTCTCGAATTGTTCAGGATGAGTCCGCAAATATTCAGTTTCAGTAATCTGCACTTTGGCTTTGTTTGCATATTCTATGAAGTCAAAGGGAGAAGATGCAGAACAAGGGGAGTGAAGGGACTGATTTTGGGGTCTGGATAGGCTTGGGAGAAGGATTTGATGTTTGAGGAATGGAGGGTATTTTAAAAGGTACACTAGGAGATTTCAAGTTATTAGATTTTGTAGGAGCAGATTTGGGTTTAGAAATGGAAGAGACATTGGAAGACTTACTTGGGATTTTGGGAGTCTTCTTACTTGCTACGGGATCAGGATCCAACAATGCAGACTTCATGGAAGATGGAAGTGGGGATCCTCGACTGATTATTTTATTTTTTGGAGTCACCATAGGAGGATCATCAACCTTCTTTTCTTTTGCAGCAGTGGAGGGAGATGCTCTTTTCTCAGACTGAGAATGAGTGAATACCACACATGAGAAACTGGGTGCATCTTCTTCATCTTCTTCATAACCTCCAGAATACTCACAAAATCTGATTTGTGCATCATTCTCAAACTCATCACTTTCTAGGAAACCACCACCTTCACTTTCTTGTTCAAGCTCTTCTTCATCTTCTTGAAATCTGCAATTTATGTTCATGGGTGGGGCCTCCAAGGTGAGCCTTTGGGGTGCTCCCACAATCTGATTTTTGTTGCTTCTTTGGGAAGAAACACGTTCAAATATTTCCCTCTTCAAAGATGCCATCTCATTCACCAACTTTTGCAATGATGGATTGGTTCTCTCATCTTCAGGATGTTGGGCCTTTCCCTTTGATGGATTCTTGATCTTTCTAGAGAGGATGAGATCATCATCCAATTCAATGGCCCTCCTTTGTGCTTCTACAATGTTCCTTGGTTGAACTCTTCATAGGAGAAATCCTACCTCTGGTGATTGAGCATTTATGAAGAATCTTTTGATATTGTTTTGAGAGGGTGAATCTTCTTCCGGTATCCTACGAAGCAACCATTCGAAATGAGCCATGAAGTCTCTCATCATTTCACTTTCTCCTTTCCTCATTTGAGCCAACTGCACCAAGAGGTCTTGACAATCTTCAGTTGATTTAAATCTTTCCTCGAAGGTAGCCTTGATGTCATCCCAACCAGTGATGGATCGGGAAGGTAGGAGGTAGAACCATTCTGCTACTTTTTCTTGGAGGGACTCCACGAACAATCTTACAACAACATCTTCATGTTGGACACCAAGAATTCCACATGATGTCGTGAAAGCAGCAATGTGTTCTTCAGGATGTTGTGTGTTGTTCACCTTTGAACTTTGGAAATTTCTTGTGGGAACCCATTGGTAGATCATGAAGAGGAGGTTCAAGAGCAAGTGGGCCTGTATTCCTTCCCCATGGAACAATGGGTCAAGGTATTTCTTCTTCATCTTCCATTGTTGTTTTCTGCTTCTATTTCAGCTCTTGCTTCTACAATTCTTCTTCAAATTCTTCTTCTTCTGGAACTCAATGTTCAATGGTGAGTTGAAAAATGGGAGAATTTGAAGGAGTTTGGATAGGATTTCCAGGTGAACTTCTCGAAGTGCCAGATGGAGAGGAGGCTTGAGAGAAGAAGTATGGATTATCTCTAATTCATTCTTGCTGATTTTTCAAAGCTTCAAAATTGGAATCAGCAACACCTCTCGACCTGCTCAACCTGGTGTATCTTCTTTCAGCCAGCTTTTGAAAACTTTTGCAGTCAGAACACGAAAGGGCACTATGGAATGTGAAAATTCATGTGCAGAAATCAGTAGTGTATCTTTTGGCAATGGACTTTCATGAACTCCTTTTTTTTATTTTTTCAATATTTGATTTTTTTTGTATTTTGAGACCTTGTGGTCATATTTTGGGTGCAGATGCTGCTAAATCTACCCCACGGTGGGCACCAAAAACTGTTGGCGAGAAAATTTGTTGGGTGGACAAACTTGTGGATTTCTTGCCAATGCTCTGGGAATCTAAGTCCCTCTACTTAACCGGTGCAGCTACCATATATGCATGCACATGAAAAGGTGGATTTCTATGGTGGCCTTTTGACTGGGGATCCAACAGGGACACTCCACTGACCCTTGGCAAAGCTAGCAATCTCTTGCTAGGGAAGACTTTGTCTGAAAGTGGGAAAGGGAGTGAGAAAAGAGGTAGGAAACTAATGCTGCAGGTAGGAAATCAGATTCCTTTAGTCAAAACTATCAACACATGCATTTAGCCAGAAGAAACAACTTCTGTAACATCGAAAGACCAAATGAATTTGAAAAGTCATGTGTAAAAATCAAGAAATCTTTAGGAAAGAAAGCTAGAAACTCCTTCTTTATTTTTCTCAATATTTGTTTTTTTATACATAGTGGGTGGAGATGCCTGCTAAATTTGAACTGGGGGGTGAAAAAACTGTTGGAAGAAAATTTCTTAGGTGGACAAACTTTTGGATTTCTTGGCTATCTAGGTACAATGCACTCTTGATCAATCAATGCCAACGCTTTGGGAATCTAAGTCCCTCTAATTAATTGGTGCAGCTTTCGAATGTGCATGCAGAAAAGGTGGATTTCTCTTCCTTTCATGATCCAACAGGGGAACACTTTGACCCTGGAAAGCTAGAAATCTCTTGCTAGGGAAGAGTTTATCTATAGAGTTAAGAAAGTGAGAATAGAAGGTAGAGAACTAATGTTGCATAGAAAATTTCTACACACAAGTCAGAAACTTCAACACATGCATTCATGAAAAAACAAACCTCAAAATAGAACAAGACCAAATAGAGAAAGTTTAAACAAAGTATCAAGAAACCCCTTAGTCAAAGAAATGCTAGAAAGTCCTTCTTCTTTATTGAAGCTCAAATCAAAATTTGTACATAGTATGGGAATGGAAGAAATTTGAGAGTGGAAACCCTCAATAGAAGAAAATGGCTATCTCCTTTGTTCTCTCTAGGTAAATGCACTCTTGAGTCTACAAAATCAATCACCAACCCTTTGCAATGGGAATGGCTTTACAATTTATAGAATGAGAGGTGACTTATCATCTTCCTCATGACCTTCCATATGCCTTAATATGACTTAAGACTATTCATATTCCACTTTAAATATTTAAGTCCCTTTTATAATAGCAAGGTGACTTAATTTACATTATGTTTCTAAAGTCACTTTTAAGTGACTTAAAGGCATATCAAAAAGTGCAAACCCCAACGAAGAATTAGAACATTTGAAAGTGAGAGAAAGTTGGGGGAAGAGGAGAGGGAAAGAGAGAGAGAAGAAGAAGAGGATATGTCATTCCCGATGAAGTCCATTGATCCCCGTTCATGGAAATCTCTGATGCATGAAGTTCTGAATGTCCCATTGTGCCAAAACTGCTCTTTGAGTGTGGCTTACTATTTTTAGTAAATGCCCTAGATGGGGGACTTACTATTTTTAGTAAGTGGTCATTTTCACTATTTTTTTCTCTAGATAATCATTCTGGCCTTTTGGAGATCTTCAGTGCACTACTGCTCTTTCCATAGCCGCTTTTGATGAAGACTTACCAAAAATAGCAAGCATGTGTAGGAAAACTTACTATTTTTAGAAAGGGTGTTTCTAGTACTTGATTTGTGATGGAACATACTTTTTTGGACTCTTCTTGTCATTACAATCACACCCTTCAAATTTCACATAGTTTTCCCACTAGAATGCCTGGAAATAAATTTTGAAATTTTGACTTGGCAGTGGCTTCGGGCACGGAGCTGCCATGGCGGCCATTAATGGAGCTCAAAATTTAGGTCTGGTTTTTGTCTCCATTTGCAATGAAAACAAATCCATTGTGATAGGTTTTTTATTTGGAGCTCATGTGTAAGTTTTTAGCTCGTTTCCATTGCCGGAATGACGGGAAATCTGACGAATGTGAGCCGGTGCACGAAGAGAGGATTTTGTTGGAGAAAATGATTCTGGGAACCATTTGACCTCTTGTTTGTTGCATCTTGATCACCTTGAAAAATTAATAATTCTGAAAAAATGGCATCTCAATCCGACTTGTATCTTGTGAGATATGAAGATTTTTCGATCGGGTGACTTCATGGTTATCTGGCAAAAACCCTTCATTTTCTCCCCGTTCTTCATCATTTCACTCCATTTTTCTCTGATGACCTACATATTTCTATGTATTCATGGTGTGGAGAGTTTATGTGGCCATGGCGGAGCTGGTTCAGAGAAACAATGGTGGACCGGTGTCTGGACAATCATGCACGAGCCATGGCAAGGTATGAAGCTGTGAAGGAGAAATGAGAGGAAGAAAATGGCTAAGTGCTAGATTTAAAATTTTCAAAACATGCACATGGAGGGGTTGGGAAAATTTTTATGTCCCTGATGTCCCTGACCTCAGGGATGTGAGGGACATCAATTTCCATGGTGGTCAAGGCGATGTCATGTGTCCTCGATCCAACGACAGGGGATTTGGAAAAAGTTGAAAAATGCACTGGGGGCTGAAAGTCGGTCACGTGGGTGTCCAAATGACTCCCCATAGGGGCTGGGAGAATTTTTCCATGTCTTATGTCCCCCACCTCAGGTGCATAAGGGACATCAAATTCCACGGTGGTCCTGGAGCTGACACGTGGCACCCGATCCGAACGGTAGGGAATGGATGCTCCAAAAATGTACCTGGGGGCTGAACTGTCAAGTCTGGAGGTCACATGAGGGTCCAAGAGGTCATATGAGGGCTGAGAGGGATTCAAGGGGGATGGGTGAAATTTTCCAACCTTGATTTCCCTGACCTTGGGGGACGTGAGGGACACAAAATCCCACCAGGCTCCTGGTGCTGACACGTGTCCTCCCAAAAATTTGGCTAAGTCCTGAACTTGTAACAGTGATAACTTGAGCTCCCGATGGAATTTTTGGAAAAATTTTATATGATCCTGACTTGAAATGTCCTTCTAAATCCAATGGTGGGGGTATCATGTCTTTATTATTCCATTTGATCCCTGAAAAATCAGATTTTTGATTTTGTACTCCACTTGTGCCTGAGAAAAACTACCTGCAGACCTATGCGCCAAAGTGTTGTGAAAAATATTATTTCACCATCATGTAGGTATTGGAATCCTATCTTTCTGGAGATATTTTTTTTTTCTCCTAACTCCATCTGGAGCTCCTGAAATCTTCTTCTGAAGCCCAACAGTTGTTTTAGGCCTGTGTACCGCCTAGGCTTGTGAACCCTGTTTTTTACTCAGACTGCTCCAAGTCTTGCAAAACTTCCCCAAACCTTCAAAAATAATTTCTATTATGTTTTAAGGTCTTCATTTCATCTCCATGTTGAATTTTTCCCTTCTGTTCCACTCCAGGGAGTTGAATCCAGTCCTGGGAAGGCTAGCGATAGCCCTTCCCTATACTGCCAGAAGATAGTGTCTTTTTAGAACTCCCTAAAATCACCTAGGTGGAATGAATAGAATTTCCTAAATCACCTAGGGGACCAAATTGACATCAAATAGGGGGTGATCAGACTGACGGATTTGACCTGGGGTGCCTAGGAATGATAAAACATGAAAATTTCGCCATAGGGGTATAGTTGTCATGCTTGGAAACTTCCAATTTCCCTGTTGCACATTTTCACGACAGTTTTAGTGATACATGTCACTTTCTATACTCTTACAACACTAAGGAAGAAAGCCCCTGGTAGGTGAAGTCAAGTAAGGTATCGCAGAGTTGTTTATCATTGGAGAAATCAAATAATTGGCTAAGTCCAATGCCATGAAACATTTTAAATATTTAAATGGAAAATATACAGGAAGTAACGGTAAACAGGGACATGTAGTAGGATTTTGATGCTCCTTGCGGAAAATGTGTTCCACAAGAACTTCAAAACTACAAAATAAATCAAATTCAATTACATTTTGGGTACGCATGACGTAGAAAATATAATAGGACCTCCTGGTAGGTGCCATGCGAAACAAAACAAAAACCATGGGGAATTTCAAAATTGTGCCAAACTAGAAACAGAGAGCCTACCATCCCAACTACCAGAATTTAATGGAGTATGGCACCATTCTTATTAATCTGATGGTGTGTGATAGACACAAAGAGGCCATAATATGGTTTTTTATTTCATTTAGAGGTGACCATAACTGTACTACAAGAAAACTCAAAATATGAATCATGGTGCCCACACTCATTTAATACATATTTCAAACGTATCCAGTTCCATCATGGTAGTCATTTTCCCTCCCTTTCCTCTCTTTCTTTATGTTATGAGTTGTATAAATACAGAGTTGACGGACCTTGAAATGGTTCTTCTCTCTCTTTCCTTCCTTCGCATATTTTTGAGCTCTTCCCTATGAGACTTGAAATTTCATGTTGTCACCTTTGTAAATTGTGACTGGTGTTCTCTTGCCTCGGCTTTGTATGTAAGCTCATAAAGAATGATTAATTCAAGTGTGGTTTACTTATTTCCCTCAGATACTTTGTGTTTTGTGTGAATATTTCACTCATTTTACATATTTCATATTCTTTTGTTCCTCTGCATCTAGAACTGAGTGTATTTCTTTGACCCATAACCTCAAAGCGTTTCTTACATCTGCATCATCTGCATTTGGGAACATTTCCGCCTTATTTTCATGTTATCACTGCCCATTGGCTTAGGATTTTTCCTTCTTTCATCTCTCTTTCCTTAGGGAAACCTTGGAATTGTTAGAATAAGAATTATATGTAGGTGTAGTGGAGTTTTAGAGGTAGTTGTGTTATGTGGGTCTTCTGAAATCCTCGTGACAGGGAATCCAGTCTTCTCTGGAGGTTGATCTCACCATTTGTAAGACCCACATTGTTAGATCATCCCATGTTGACTAATAACCTTGGATCTTCTTAATTCAGGTGCGGGTGCATTTTTTAGCTCCAACAGAAACTATAAAAACTTTAGACCATGGGGGAACTTGATCTTTGTGGTATGGATGCAATGTTGATGACATAATACTATCCTATTATACAGTTTAAATGTATAATATGATCTTTTTCAAACTTCATTGAGATTATGATCCATTTCCTATTTTAAATGTGAGTTCTGGGACGTTAGAGTTTTCTTTTTTTCTTTGAAAAAATAATGCAATTTCTATTTGGGTTTATATATATCCAAATTTGAATTTAAATTAATCCCCCTCTCATGAGTATGTCTTACATAAATCTAGATAATGTTATTTTAGTAGAAAAATGCAGACCTCAATTATAGCATTTTATTTGATTCTCACAATTATATCCTAGTGCAAGCAATTTACAAAAAAAAAAATTAAATTCAAACTTGTATCTATAGTCATCACAAACATTAAATTGTGCATATTCTCCTAAGCATGACTTAAAAAATTCAATGGAATATGACTTAAATGTGAAAGGATTATTGGAACTAGGTATGTATGAGAAGTAGCAAGTGTATTAAATTAAATTCCACCTGTAGCACCCTAAATGAAGCTATAAGTGGTAGTGACTTTAGTAGGTGAGCCCATATCTTACCTTTTCTCCCTCATTTTCTAGAGTTATCGAAAACCTATTCATTTTTTGAGCATGGACTCTACAAAAAATGGTGACAAAGGAGGGAATCCAATCTCATTTGGTTAGCTTCTATTAGTATTCCTATTTATGGATGCAATGCTAATGAATTTCGCTTCCTTATTATGTGTTTCATTGCCCTATTTCACCAAAGTAAAGCACAATATCTCATTGCTTTTTTACACATAAAATATGATGAATTTATCTCCCTTGTAAAGTATAATGAAGATGAATTAAAAACATACAAGGTGAGGATTTTGAAATCTTCACCAAGCTTAGACCTTGTAAAACTATTGGACTTTGCAAACAATGGGGAAAATGAATCTAGAATCGATATTATTGTTTAAAGCTTAATATTTTATTCACACAAACTTGTCTTTGTACATGTTGTTTTAATTGAGGGGTAATGGTTTTTTGTGTTTAAAAATATTTTTGGCAAATAATCAGGTTCTAGTTATTCCAATGTGCATACTTCAAATTATATGCATTGTATAAGTTCACTGACAAGCTATGGGAAAAAGGACATAAACCACCACTAATCAATTAGAATAGCTACATAGGCAAGTTTATCATTGTAAGTTCTTAAACTGATAAATTGCTTTCCTTGGGATCTAGAAATTAAAAGTAGTAAATTGGAAAGTGATTCTTTTATAAAAATATTTGATAACAAAAAATAGCCATTGTCACTCAATTAGAATGGCTACAGAGGTATGTTTGTGACAATCAACTCTTACGTTGTAAATTGTTTGCATTAAGACTTATAAGTTGAAAATAGTAAATTGGAAAGAATTGGAAGATTGAAATAAAACCTTTCAAATGAGGTTTTTATTTTTTCTACTTATCTTCTATAGCTTTTCTATGAACTTAGACATTCTATAAACTTTAAAACTTGTGCATATTTTGCTAACCCAATTTTAACATGTAGTGTGACAACCTCATCTATTTTTCCTATTGTAGCCACAAGAAACAAAAATAGGAGGACACGGTTTGTTAGGAAAACCCTTGTGCAACAATGAAACACTTCATATTTCTATAATTATAAAAAAAAAAACTTATGTTTCAACCATGGAATTGCATTCTATTGACATGGTTTGAAGTGTTTATTTGGTCAATGTCATCAGGCAATTTTGAATTCAATGAGTCTAAAGGTTTGAATTTTATAAAGTGATTAAGTGCCAAACATTTTACGTTAATGATCATTTATTTTCAATATACTTCTTAAGAATGTTTAAGAGTTAAGCTATGTTAAAGTGTTTTTTAAAGATTATGGTGAGGATCATCCATTGTAAACCACATATTTTGTAAGTTCAAAATTATAATAGAAGAGTGAAATAAAATAGAGTAAACACATATAATGTGACAAATATTGTAACTCTATATACAAGTAAAAGCCTCCTTATATCAAGTGTTGGAACTTAAAATTATTCAAATTAAATGTAAATTATTAAAATAAAAAAAATGAATTTTAAAATATTAAAGAATACATAATCTTTTATAAAAGTTATATATAATTTACTACAATGCAAATTTTCATTACATAAACATGTTGAAGGACTGGGGGTCGATTACGTCTACAATAGTTCCAAGGAGAATGCCGAAGTGGGTAGAGTGCAGGCAACCCAACATCGAGACAGTGAAAGGAGAGATAGAGGAAGAGAGACGATAAAGAAGGGGTTTGAGGGAGGAGAAGATCATTGTATTCTATTGTATCATGTCTGTTTTGCTCGATTTATTGGCATGAGTGCAATTTGCGTTTAATGGATTTCCCTAATTTTTCAAAACTATGAAATAAACAAATAATGGGGTATAATGAATAGGAGAAAAGGAAGGATTATAGGTTGATGGATTTTCCTACCTTTGCCTACTCTTTATGAGTATGTTTGATTCCAAAAAAGAATAAGGAGAAAGGTAACTCAGGCGAAGTCATATATGGAACACCAAATAAAGAATCAAGTGAGTAATGCTCTGTTGAAGAATGGGTTTCTTGAGTAAACATGATCTGTGTGAGTTTGAGTCAAATCCCACATAAGAGGAGGCAAAACAAAAAGATATTAGATGATACAATATCGAACGATAAAGAACAATTTCTGGCATGTGAGGCCAATAGAAGAACCTTTGCAAGTGATGGAGTGTTTTCTACTTGTCAAAGTGACCACCAGAGAGTGCAAAATGTGTCTTCTTCAATATGAATTAATGGTAATTGTGAGGCATACATAGCTTTCACAAACCTTCCTTTATGTGAAGATCCTGAAAAAGGTACCAAATTAATAGAGGTGGGAGACAAAGACTTGTGAAAATATTCCTGAATTTTTAATCATCTGTATAATGAGAAAATGATGTCCAATCTCAGAGACGAAACATGGTGACAATAGTGAAGGTGGAATTGGTAGGAGGGATACTGAAGCAAAATACAACTAAAGTGATTGTCTCTTATCAATCCTATATCGAGTGAAATTGTTGTGTGTAGAAATTCCATTTCATATACTTATCTTCTTGAATAAACTATATTGAAAAATCAAATAAATAAACAAAACGTTAGGGGGAACTGTGCTAAACAAATATCTCGCTAATAGTCGACCCAAAATCAACAACATTATGGGTTAAATCAGATCTGCAAACAGAGATAAATCTGTAACCCTAATATGTCCTCATTTTACTATATGCAAATTGATTGATTTGGCTATGTATCTGTATTTGTATCTGAGCGAGTTCAATGGTCTCTGAATGTTGTAGGAATAGAAGAGGTTTTTCTGAAGTCAAAAGGAGAAGAATCAAGAAAGGAATACGTGAAATGTACGATGGAAACGACGAAGGGGGTGGAGTGAAGAAATAAAACTCGAGGAATTGAAACAGACGTAGAGGATGAGGGGCGATAAAGAAGGGGTCGAGGGAGTAGAAGATCGTTGTAATCCATTGTATCATATCTATCTTGCTCGATTTATTGACATGAATGCAATTTACAACCATACACCATTGTAACATTTGACAGTTTGGGAAGGTAAAGGCCAAGGCCTTTTGGAGCCTATATTTTGAGGTAGGAGGGCTATGACTGGGGCTATAAGGGGCTATGACTGTGGCTATAAGGGGCTATGACTATAGGATGCAACAACACATCCAACTCGATCAGTGTCATAACCAGATGGTTGCCCTCCCCTTTATATTATTTGGAGAACATATTTAATATAATTGTTATGCTTTAACATTCAATAAAATTAATTACGAATTATCATCAAACGGTTCATCATCTTCACCAGCTTCACGATATTCACCATCTTCACCATCTACCATCTTAATCATCTTCATAATTTTCATAATATTCATAATCTTCATGATATTCATCATAATATTCATCATATTCATTATCTTCATCTTTAGGTTGAGGCCAAAGGCTTTCTGGAAAAATTTGGTTGATAAGGCCCAAAGTTACTGTTGTATGTGGATCCACATACATATCTCTTTCCATTAGATAATGGATCATATCATAATCTGTTTTTGATGTTTCTACATATATATTTGTAATATACTGTCGCAAATAGCGCAGATAAAATCCCTCGAAGCCAAGATCTTCAAACTTGAAATATTTGAAATCATGGTCGTCCTCCTCATTAATATCATAAGCAAACATATGAGGTTCGTGAATCATAATTCCACCATTTTCGCTTATTGCCCATTTCTTAGGAAACCCCCTGTGTAGGATAAAAGCTCCCATCGAAGCATTTTAACCGAGGCCTATTGTAACTATCTCTCCTGTTACGTATTGTATAAGATCATAAAGACTGAATCCCACTGCCACTCCTCCACCTTGAGAGTGAAGAAAAAACATGATACTTTTTATCGGATTCTCTATGCAAAGATGTGTGTCAAATTTAATGTCAGTGTTTGCTAGCCTTGATCAACTAATAATCTAAATGTGCATGCTTTGGTGTAACCAGTTCTCTAAATATCCCAAAAATAATAAATGCTTAGTTTTGGAATGTGACAACTTATGTATAAATAATGATAATTAATTTTATAACTCTCCACAATTTTTAATTCAAAAACAATTAACTTTTATATATTAATGTAAAGGACATCCAAGAAAAAGTAAAAATTGTCTTGAAATGTTTGGAAATCCGTCAACTCTCTGCCTTGTAGCACCACATCAATACTACCACCAAATAATTAACTAATCCTGTACTAAATTTTTGGTTGTCTTCAATTGGACGGGTAGCCTTTTTATGAATGCATTTACCCGGGTATTTGGTAGAGGAGAATTTTGAAGGAAGGAAATACCTATCATGGCTTTCGACCTTCCACTGATTTCGATCCATGACTTTTTATCATCGATTTTGGCCTTCCACATTCCACTGATTTCGAAATGCCGACTTTCTGAATGAATCATTTATTCTCGTCACACCAACTTAAATTTCAAATGACACCTAGGAAAACATATTTATTAATACAATTTACCTACCATCCCTGTTTTCACTTTCTATAGAAATTGTTGCATCGCAGTCCGTGCCGATTGCAATTTTGCCACTATGCACGTCCAGATAACACGTCATTGCATCATGGGGGCATCTCTTGTCTTTCTCTCTCCTTTTTAAAACTTGACTCAGAAGTTCCGATTGATAAGTACCTAGTGGCTACAGGTCCCCTAAAAAATATCAGGGAAATGAAAGTACACGACAATGTGAGTCACAGAAGCACCAAAGAGCAAATACAATTCTAGGTAGGCATCGGGTCGCAGGTTGGAGCTCATGTAGTAGAATTATCATGGAGCTTTTAAAATTATTTAAGGATTTTTATTGGGTTGCTATGCATTTTTTCTCAGCGTGAATCATATGCATTGCGACGAAATCCCCATGGACTGGTGTATGGTGTGATAATTGTGATTTGCCATCATCTGCATTAATTGGACTACAAACTTTTGATCTAGAACACGGGTTTGAATAAAAAGGGGTACAATAATGCTAAATGGTACTTTGTAATTTAAGCACAGTGAAGTGTGCAGCGCTCCCATTGTCGACCTTAAAAAGGAATCTTCCTCTTCCTTTCATAAATGGAATTCACAAGGTTTGCAGCATCGATACTGCTTCTTCTCTGCACCAGTTTGGGAGATTTAGCTGCCAATGTGGATGTCCTAAAAGATGCATTTGGCAGGGTTTCAGTCTCAAAGAAATTTGTAGCGGGAGCAACAATTGTGACAATATCCAAAACATAAATCTAGCATATCGGAATCTCACAAGGGTTGTGAACTAGAGAGAGCTTTCCCAATTGGGCCAAGTCCAAACCCTAGACCTTTCAAGAAATTCACTTTCAGGGCCGCTAAGTGGCGAAATTTTCAAAATCCAGAGCCTCCAAACACTGAATCTGGAGAAGAATCAATTGGGAGGAAAACTCTTAGTTGACTAGAGAAGGTCAAGACGTCAATTTTCCCATATACAAACAGTCAATCTCTCCTACAACAGGTTAAAGTCTGACAAGGGGCTTGATTTATCAGGGTCCACAAATCTTAGACTGCTGGATCTCTCCCATAATCGAAGAAGGCTATAGGAGAGTAAAACTGATGTGCATAAATCTGGGGTCACATCTTAAGCCCATGGTTATAGAGAGGCTAAATTGGCAGCCGCTTAAATACATTGCGAGCATAGTTACTTCGCAGGGTTTAAATTATGTGCATCTTACTTGGGCGGCATACATGGTGACGGAGTCGCATGCTCCTTTGCCTCCCATTACCGAGATCCTTTTCTAGTGAAGGCATTGGCTGCTGCAATGAAATCATTATAACCATTGGATTTCAACGAAAATCCCCTCGCAAATCTCATACGTACGATTCCTGACATTTGTCAGAATGAGCAGGTTGCACTCCACTAACGCCTTACGGCGTAATAATCTTCGGTCATCTCTTAAACTATACAATATTTTAAATAAATATTCCTGACAATAATAAAACGTACAACAATAAGCTTAAAAAAATTTAGGAGGGTATCTGTCCTCTTCTCAAAGACACCTTTTTTTATTTTGTCAAGGTCGATCTAAAGGCTAATATATATTTTTAATTGGAAGGGATATTTTAATATTAATTTTTGTGGTTAAAATATATTGATTGATTTTGAGATACATGTAATGAGGTCATAAAGTGGCAACATTATACCAAAGGGGAGGCCAACACGTGGCCAATATATATGATGAAAGTGTCGCAATAATTTTGCCCACTAACAAGTCATAAGTGGCAAAGATTATTTCCATTTTAAAAGTCTCGTCCTTTTTGAAAAAGAAAATTTAAAAAAACGTAAAGTTGATTTATTATGCCAATGCTCCACGTGTTGCCCTATAGACAAACACCACATATCCATAGTCCACCTAGAAAATAAAATAATGATTAAGATAATAATTCAACATAGTCATAATCCTTTGATTTATTGTAACTTGAGTAGATAGTTTTTATCGCTATCCAATATAAAAACTTGAGTATATATTTATTGAGTAGATAAAATAGTAATCCAATATAATCATAACTCTCTCATGTATTTTTGGAACAATTGGGTCTTTAATTTTGATTTCTACCTATTTCTTTTTTTTTTTAAATATTTCTATTATATAAATATTTCTAAAAAACTCAAGAAAAACAATATTGTGATATGACATTTATATAAAAATAAAATTATACTCATTTTTTAGACTTTTGGACTTCTTCAAAGTTTTTTATCTAGATATGTACATTTTTATTTATAGAGAATTACAATAATATTTCTTTTTTCGAAATTATTATTTTATGTAATTATGTTTGATTTCAAATCTTAACAACTATTTACACTTGTATGTATTGTTGATGGAGAGTCGTAAAATTTATAATAATAAAATTTATTTTTTAAAGTTAAAACTAAGATAAAGAACAATTTGATTAAAATTACTCATAAATTTAACCATTATACAAATAAGATGATTAATCAATTTCCAATATCTATATTTAAATGAAAATAAACCAATATTTTAGAAAAAATAATACTAATATATCATTTATAAATAACATTAATTCTTTTTTAATCATTATTCAAATACATATAGATTTTACAAAAGTAATTTATTAATATATTGTTAATAAATAACTTTAATTCTTATTTATTTTTTATTTACATCTAAATAATTTCATGTAAATATTTATACCATTATTAATATTTAGATTTAATTAAAACTAATATGGATAGAAAATTAACCATTATATAAATAAAATGATCACTCACTTTCCAATATCTATATTCAAATGGAAATGATAACTAACTATCATAACTACTTGTATTAACCACATATAATTTGTTTTCTACAATTAAATATATTTATTTAACAATTTTAGTGCATCTATAATAATTGACATTTTGATGGAAAGTGACTTTCATAAGATAAATTACAACCTAAGTGACTCTTACGGGATAAATTACAATCTGAAAGTGGTTGTACCACATATGTGACGAATAATTTTTTGCCAAAACAATTCCTCAAAAGACAATCTCACTAAGAAACTTATATCTTTTTCATTTTCATCATTATCATACCATGATCTTGATTATCACGATCATGGTCATTGTCATTTTTCATTATTATTATTGTAACCCTCATTATCATCGTCGATATAATCATTGTTAGATCAAGATCATGATTATCATCTTCACATTCATGCTCATTTTCATTTGTCATCATCATCGTTATTGGCACCATCATTATCATGCATATTTAGGGTTTAAGGTTTACATATTGGGGAAATAGTTGTCATCTTTTTCATTTTCATCATTATCATACCATGATCTTGATTATCACGATCATGGTCATTGTCATTTTTTCATTATTATTATTGTGATCCTCATTATCATACATGTTTAGGATTCATTTCCCCATCATCATAGACATCATCATGATTATCATCGTTAGATCATGATCATGATTTTCATTTTCACATTCATGGTCATTTTCATCTTCCATCATTGTCATTATCATCACCATTGTTATAATGCATATTTATGATTTAAGGTTTACAAATTGTGACATAGTTGTCATCTTTTTCATCATCACCGCTATCATTTTCATAGTTGTCATCATTATCCTCATCATCATTATCACCACCATCAACATCTTTGCCATCATCATCGTCGTGAATATTTTTTTAATTATTATGTGCATATTGATATTATGTTAATTTGTAAATACATTAAATATTACAATCATCTATCATGATCATGAGGTAAATAAGTTAGGTATTGTTTTATGAATAATGCAACTCCCGCGGTTGCTACTAGCATACCTATATTTATATAAATATATGTAATATATGCCGAGAGGTATATATTATATAAATATATAGGTGCCTTGTGAACTTCACCTCTCGGCATATTTTACATGTCATGTTTTGATTTATGTTCTATATGTATGTAAAATATGCCGAGAGGTGAAGTTCACAAGGCACCTATATATTTATATAATATATAAATATATGTAATATATACCTCTCGGCATATATTACATATATTTATATAAATATAGGTATGCTAGTAGCAATTGCGGGAATTGCAGAAAATAATACCTAAAATAAAGTACAGAAAATAAGGGGGAATTTTGTTTTGTGCATAAATAAAATCAAATATCTTATAAGGAACATCATAAATGCATTTAAAGGAGGAACCATATCTCTTAAGAGAATGAGTATGAGCAAAAAAAGGAAGGTCTATAATAGACAAAGTTCTTATGGATTTTATTAGTAACCGTATTATCAAGTTAAAAAAATACAATATTTTTGAAATGTGTAATGTACGTCACATGTAATGACAAATTCATAGAATGAAATGTGTGTTACACATGGTACATTATTTACATTCCAAGGACATAAGTCTTTTTTCCTCAACGTTTTGTTTCGAAAGTAGTTTTTCGTTCTTCATCTTTTCATAACGCTCATATGAAAATGGCAGAGATATTTTTAGACTCTGCAATGACTTCACTTGAGAGATAGCCACAAATGTTAACCCCATTGTTTCTCTTTCTTCAATATCAACTATAGCCTTGGAAAGAGTCAAACCTTATGATTTATGTATCGTCAATGCCCATGCCAACCATTAAGGGTAATTGGTGTGTGCGTCCCCTCTGTATTGGTGTAATTGGGATGGTACACAGAGTTCTATCTTCAAATGGTATTCTGAAGTAACTATCAAATTCAACCATTACATACGTTGGTGGGTTCGGTGGACCACTACCAGGTGCATATACTATGCTTCAAATATATCCCAAAGCTCCATTTACAAGACCTGCTCTATCCAAAGATTGGATGTTAGCATAACCCTTGCATCATTAGAAATTAATAATTCTAAATCAAGTTCATCATTCAGACCTCTTGCCAGTGTGTTGGCATTACTTGTTCTAGTTGCAATGCTACGTGCGACAGTTCTTTTCAATGAATGCAATTTTTTTTTTTTGTGGTTATTCATGTTAATATTTGTCGCCATCAAGTGAATATTATTATAGAATTCTTCATTTCTATTTTTGTCTAATGCAAGACTTGTTCTACTCATTAACAACATCCAATCATCCAGTGTTGGATTCCCATCTCTGAGATTTTCCAGAAGTTGTCGAAAACGTTTTTGGTCTTCATCTTCTCCTCCTTGCCTAAATACCTTATCCAATGTAACAATTGTTCCAAATGCTTCCCATAACAACTTTGCGCGTCTATTACTATCATATGGAGGTTTATTGGTAACAGGAGGAAGTTGCCCCAAATCTCCTACTAAAACCATAGAAACACCACCAAAACTCATGTCTGCTCTTTCAGGGAATGCTTGACGAAGTCAAGAGTCCACGTTTTCTAGCAAACTTTGTCCAATGAAGCTCATTTCATCAATCAATACATATTTTATGTGGCAGATCTCTTGTTGGAATGTTACAAGTCTCGATCCTTCCAATTTTGCAAAAATTGTAATAGGGATTCGAAGTTGTGAATGGATCATCGAGGCACCAATATTAAAAGCTGCAACTCCTGTTGGTGCAAGCAATAGAAGAGAACATTCTTGGAATGATGCATCATAAAGTTCCTGACGAATTGCACCAATCAAATAGGATTTTCCTGTTCTTGTTGTTCCTTAAACTATCATGAGCAATGGAATGTTATTTCGACGTTGATTATAATGTGTCATTATTATATCAAGTGCTTGTTTTTGTTTAGCACCCAAGGTGTCGTAATTGAAATTTGGGGCTAATTCATCGTCTATAACCAACCCATTTTCTTTCATGTTGCTTATGAATTTTATCGCTTTACTTGTGTATTCTTCACCTCAATATTCATCATTCCTTGTCTGTCAATATATCTCCTTCCCAATATATCTATTTTCGTCACTTGCAAAATTTGACCACGATGAAGCCTACACATGATTTCCCAATCATGCTCTATTGTATTCTGTTGAACATGTTGATTAATTTCCTCTTCAGAATCGTTGTTATTTTCAACGTCTTCTATTGCAATCCTCCTTTCCACATGCCATGGATTATAATAGAACGATTCCCAGTTTGAACTCATTGAATCATAATCAAGTCCGATATCTCTCTCTATATCCTGAAACGGCTTGTAAAGCAACAACTCCGACCAACAAAAATCAACCCATTTATGAGATTCCCATGAAGGAACACGGGAAAACCTCGGGAACACTCTCACAATAGCTGCCAAACTCCTGACCTCCCACTTGTTATCTCCATCAGTTGTTACTTTTTTGAACACCTCGCGGGCAACATTCAAATTGACAAATACTCTACTGCTCTCTACCAAAGGGAGCTCCAACAACATGTGACATGTTTCTTGTGCGCCAATGTCTCTTTCAACAATTGTTTTAGTTAGAAGTCTCCTGTATGCTGCCGCTGCCATTTCATCCGGGTTTTCTATGTTTGCAATCCGCATCAACATTTGATGATAAGTTTCAGAGCTTTTCTCTGCTTTTGCTGCATACTTTTCAATGTACTTGACTACGACATGCTTGGAAATAACAAGTTGCCAATCTACATTTGCTCTCCACAATTGTAATATGTAGCGATTATGTGTATTTACCCTATCATCATTTCTTACAAGTTCAAAATTTTTATCTCCCATCTCTGAGTCTTGATATAACTTTGATCTATTGAGATTCAATGGCCATGGTGCATTATACCTGCAAAATGTAATAATCAATTATTAGTTCTTCCACATTTGTGTTTTTTATTTCAATTTAATTATTCAAAATTTTGAACATTACCTACAAACCATTTTCCCCCTTTTCTTATGTAGGCAGGCACCCTCTCTACACATTGTATGTTGTTCTACACTGTTGAGAATCTCTTCATAGTCACGTTCCATATCGACTTGTGTCAGTTGTCTTGTATTTCGAAGACATGGATGCTGCATAAAATTTTGGTAGACCTGTAACATAGAACATAAGAATACGCAATATATTTTGAGAACATGAAAATTCTATATAAATCACAAAATTGATGAGAATCAATAAATTACCTATATGTTTCACTAGTGCGGGTCCTCCCGAGGATTCCATGCATGGACAATAGAATGGAAGTATTTTTCAACATTCCACGTTGAAAATCATCATTCCAATCAAGGTTGTCCATATTCGGCACACCTTCTAACCATATGAATCCATGCACATGCGGAGAACCTCTATGTTGCCATTCATATCTAGACCAATAATCTTTAACTTTCATTCCTTTTTGTAATATCTCCTTTTGAAAAAGTGTATGTCGTAGGTGCATATAATGTGCCACTATATGTGGATATTCGATGACATTTTTCCTTCGCCAATTTTGTGCTTCCCGTGGATTATCCGGCGGCGTTCCAGGCATTAATGCATGTAGATCGGGTAAATACATATCAGTTGCGCTTAATGTGAAAAATATGGTAGGTGATCTGATTTGATGCAACATGTCTGTCAA
The DNA here is from genome assembly GCA_019776745.2 of Taxus chinensis. Lineage (NCBI taxonomy): Eukaryota > Viridiplantae > Streptophyta > Pinopsida > Cupressales > Taxaceae > Taxus > Taxus chinensis. The sequence continues at coordinate 737,702,851 of CM034152.1, read as the reverse complement.
TTCACCATGACATTTTTCCCAATAAGACCTCATACCCCTTAAAGATGTTCTGAACCACATCAAACAATTAGCCAAATTGGAATGGGGAACATTTTGCATATGCTCATGTAACTCATTAATGGTGATTGACATATCTTGGAGGTTTTTCTTAACAAACACTGCAGACAAGTTTTGTGCATGATGTCTCATGATCATGTTCATCATGTAATACCTGAATCAGGGATGTTGGCCAAATCGATGATCCCTATATCGAAATAAATGTTTTACAAATTCATGAAGACATACTTGTCTTAACCGTGGTTCTAGCCAGTCACATTTTCCATCAGGAAAAAAAGTAGGGAATGCCATATAAAGTAATCCTACTATCACATACTCATTGATAGGAGATGATCCTGTCCCTGGCCAATCAATTAGCGCTCCAGGGTCCGTGTGAGGGTTATTCACCCATGCATGGATTAATTCCATCTCCCTTGGGGCATTAGGTGGTTTAGACGCCATTGATGTTGTATGAGTAATTATGTTTCCTTCATCTGTCTCTATGGTTGGACCTACAAATACAACTCCATTTGAGTCAGAATCAAACACCATATGCACTGAGTTCAAATCCTCAAATACATTTTCATCTGAATGAGGTGGAAGTTCATTCAAAGCATTTTCATCGATCTAAACATTTGAATAGAACTTATGATGTTCTATTCTATATTTCAAGGCATTGTAAACTCGCTCTCTATTGACTGTAAAGTTGTAATTTGTTCCACGCTGATCTCTCCTCTAAACAATAATCATCAACAAATATTTCAATCTATGCGGCAAAAGATTAGCGATTTCTTTTACTTCTTGAGGAAAACTTATTGTGTGACCTTTATATTTATATTGACCTCCCGTCGCATGTGTCACTTGCAGGATTGGGTTGACACTGGCTATCAACATTTCCTCAACTTGAGTTAAGTTTTCAAGTTCTGGTGGTTGTGCCATGGGATCCATATTGTTTGATGCTGAAAATCGATGATGACCTTTCTCTTGTCGACATCTAGTACACAAGGGTCCTTCAGGTGTTCGAGAAACTTTTATTCCAAGGTAGAATTCTTGACAAATATAACACATGATCGGTGAAGCAAGGTTATCAAGACCACATTGAAAAATCATTTAGATGGTATTCAAATCTCTCCCAATCATTCCATTGGGATCAAATATATTTTGTTCTATCTTAATATGTGAGTTTTGCATTCTTTTTCTTCTTCTAGGTTCATTTGTTGATGCTTCCTGTAAATGATTATTCTGCATTCTTCTTCTTCTCGTTTCTCGTGTTTGTTGTAATGTTTGGTCGCCCTTGTTTTTGACTCTGTTGCCCAATGGATAGGCACATGAAGATCTGGGATTCTCTACCCCTGAGTTCCATTCAGGGATAGTCCCCAGAAAGAGCCAGTTGTTATCCCGTAAAATTGGCAAGGACAATTTTACAGGTAACCATACCAAAAAATTTTTCCTGGTCTCCTCGTCAGGGACCCCTCTGCGTTCGGAATGTTACAAAAAACCCTTTCCCCAGGAAACTCTGGTTTTTTGAAACTTGGCCATTTTTTGGGCCTTTTTGGTTGGGTGCACCTTTTGTCAATGCAAAAAAGTATATCTGTGCACCCCCTTCATTTCCTTTGGCACACCCTTCTAAGTGTCGACATGCATTTTGGTGTGCCATACTTTGTTGTGCCTTTCTTGCATGCGCCTTCATGGTCAACAATACTTTTGTTGCACCACATTTTGGTGTGCCAAGGGCACACATATTTCTGTGTTGATAGCACTTTTGGTGCACTAAATGCGCACATAACTTCGTGCTAACACTCATCTTGGTGCGCCACAAGGTGCAAGTTTTGCCGTGTTGATAGGTGTTTTGATGCGCCAATTCAAAAAGTGGTTGGCACATTTATTATGCCTTTGCCTATATATAGGCGCATTCACCCCTGTCATTGTCACTAGTCAGAAAAAACGTGATTGATTTATTCTTCTGCACCTGTTTTCTCTGCCTGTCATCCTCGTGTCAAGTTCATGGACCCCACCCTCACTTCTCACGATATATATATTCCAAGTAGGTGGTTTTTTCCTCTGTATTTTACTGGTTGTTGGTTGCTTGTGTAGTAGGTTGTGTTGTTTTGTCAAGTCTATTGCTGCCCTGGTTATCTCTCCCCTGCTCTCCTTCCTCTTTCCAGATCTGCTGGTAAAGAGAGAGGTTTTGTCCTCAAAAACACTTGGATCTTTTTGTTCCACCCCACCTTCTCTATCCATGGAACCCTGCAAAAGAGGCTTAACACCTATCCAAACCCCATGAAGAAAGAGAAGGCTTAAAAAATTGATAAAAACTGTGTTTTTCCCTTTGGCGCAAACACCGCCCTTGCAACATAAAAAATAGTCATGCCAACGGCGCATCCACCATGCTTACTGCATAATAAATAGTTGTGCCCTCAAGACACAATTTCTTGGCTTGTAACACTTACTAACCCTACGCCCTCTTGGCGCACCTAACTGCATGTGTAACATTACAAAAGATTCACACCATTGGCACACCCCTGCATCCATGCAACATCCAGCCATGCTTGTACCAAGTGTAAAACTATTAGCGGCGCAGGCGCATCCCCTGTTACAGCAACATCATGTCATGCGGATCTTCCCATGCGCCGTGCCAAGTTTCCTTGTAGCACACATAAATCATATGTTACACACACCATATATGACCCTTCGGCGCACCAAAGTTCCATGTAACATAAAAATTATATGCGCCCTTTAGCACATCCTGTACTCGTGTGCAACATGAAAAATACGTGTGCCTAGTATAAAATGCATATATATGGCGCAGACACACTTCCGCTTGTAACAACAAAAAATGCAAGCTGCAGTGTCCATGCACGCCCTGCGCCCTTTGGCACTGATTTGTCCCTTGCAGCACCCCTTTTCTGTGTGCCATACTATTTAACCCTGCAACCTACAGTGTTCATGCACCCTGCGGCTTGAGGCCTTAAAATTGCTAACTCTTCTTTCTGCCAATGCTTTAATGGAAGATCAAATAGCTAATATGACTTTCCTGCGTTGGGTTTCACTTCTTCTTCTTACAGATCAACAACTGAGTTCAGAGACTACATATGTCTACATCAGGCAAGAAACCTACCAAGTCTAAGGGCAAAGCCAAGCTCATAGAGGAAGAAAATGAAGTACACATATTAGAGGGTCAGGATGCACGAATCCCAAGAAGAGTGTGACCTGGATATAAGAGACTCAGAACTTCGTCACATCGACATGGAAGACTTCTGGGCCAGAACCAGAAGGGTCATAGGAAGTCCATGGATGGAAAAAATGGTAGGTAATGGCCTGCATTTTGCTGGAGGGATCCCGATCAGTGCTGTGAACAATGAATTCATGATGGTAGTTAGCCCACTGCTACAACAAAGATACCAGGTGTGTCCATAATGAGAAAGTCGAGGTAGTGATCAACCTAACTACCTGGACACATCGAAATAATGTCTTAGCATTCCTCATCACTGGCACTTTGTGGCCGTAAGCTGAAGAGGATTGCACTAAAGCTTGGGAAGACAATGAGGATCAGTGTATGTAATTAATGAATGAGGTATACCTGGAAAAACAAGAAGGTAGTGACCAAATGGCCACAAGTCATTCATCGCAGTGATTTCTTATAGGAACTCAGTGACACCATCATGTTCCTAAGCAGAGTATTTGGGCTTTTTGATGCCCACTACTTTCATAAATGGATGCTTAGATACCTGGAGACAATGAGTAAGAATGTACCAGATCAATGCTTCGAGTGGGCGTAGATCATAAGCAGCACCATATCTAAGCATCTCCAATAACTTACCACAACAGGGAGGTTCTATATGAACTCCTATGTAGTTTATGCTATGGCCTCGGAAAGAGATTATCCAGTGTTGATGCGGTGTTGGGTTTGGCCCCAGGTAAAAATATATGAATACTATCCAGAGCTGAAGCTGGAGAACAGTATCCCTCAATTTACAAAGATTAATGATGCCTTCTTCTATGGCATCATCTACCTTTTGAGGACAAACATAACTCACGGTTGTGAACGACCAAGAGCATTATTGCTAGCAACAGAGAAGTGGGGGGCCTTGTTCACTCAATTCCCCACCTTCACTTATTTAAGGGCAGCCAACATTCTTGGGGGAACCAACCAAATTGCCAAGATATGCTGGCCCCAAACTTGATTCTGTTGGAGCTGTCAAGACAGCTCGTAACCTACCATGAGAAGTGCCTAAAAAGAAAAAAGGGTGGAACTCCTTTCCCCCTCACATTGGGTAGGTACACTTGGTCTCTTCTCACCACAAATCCTGGGAGATGTTGGCAGAGCTGGAGCTACTAAATCTAAAGTGCAACTTCCCGGCAAGGCCCACTTTCAACCGCTAGGAATTGCCTTCCTAGGGCCAAACTCGATCCAATCCACATTCCATAGATCGAGGATATTAATATCGACCTATATCATGAGGTCAAGCTCAGGAGGAAGGATCATTGCCGCTTGGCCTTGGCTGAAATCATCCAGTACGATGTAGCCATCGTCCCAAAAGGTTATCAAACTACTGATCAAGAATTTGATCAGGTATATCTTGACACAGGATGGGGATGACTAACCGTTTCGCTATGATCGATAGGAATAAAGCACCTCAAACAATAGAAGAAAGGGTCAAAGAAAATCTACAGAGAACAGAGCATTGGTGCAGGATGAATGGTCTCATCTACCTCGGAGTTGATTTCACCACATCTCCATTGGGAAACGCACCTTCCAGACCAAAACATCTGCCAAAGAGCAAAAGGAAAGATAAAGAGGGTGAGTCAAGCTCCACCCAAGAGGAAGCTCTTGAAAATCCTCCTTCCACTTCACAAGAACGGGTTGTAATCCCAGAAAACATGGAAAAAGAAGTAGCGAAAGATGTTCCAATATGCACATCCAATCAGGATGTTGCCACTATTACAACTATTGAGATCCCTTCTATCTCTTCTCCCTCTCCTCCTTCCCCTCCTCGAGTGACCCAAGCGACCATTCCTTTGATCATGTCCTCTCCCCCATCTTCTGCTATTCCCCCTTCCTCATCATCCATCTTCTCTTCTCTCGCAGAGCTATCCCCCACCATTTCTTCCCTCATCTCCCAGCGCCCTTCCATTCCCATATCTACTTCCCCTGTAGTTTCTCTTCCTTCCTGTGGGCACTTTCTCGGCCTCCCTCTCAATGCTGCCTCCAAGTGTCTCAACGTACTTTCCCTCTACTACTACAGCTGCTCCCTTTTCTACTTCTGGTCCCTCTCCCATAAGTCCAGCATGGATCTCTCGGCACCTGAGCCAACAAAAGAGGAAAGTTCCCATCGCACCGATGGACTTCTCCATCATCCCATCAAAGGGGGCCAAGAAGCAAAAACCTATAACCCGCTTCTCTCAGAGTGCTTCAGGAGAAAGAGTAATAGAGATAGCATATCCCAATCCTTTAAAGGATAAAAAGGATCTGCCTTTGATAGATTATACAGTGACCCAAGTCACAATGGGGACGTCTTCAGAAAGCCTTCAGGGAGAGGCCCTATCTGCAGTTGACACCCTTTGCAAGAAGCTCCAAGAAGAAAAGGAAGAAAAGAGGCTATTAAAGGAGCAAAATAAACATCTTCTCCATGCCTTGCAGAAAATGGGTAGTGCACCTCCTACAACTGCCGCCGAAACTCCTGAGCCTCTGAGCCAGGATAAGATAAATGAATACACCAAAATCGACGAGCAGGGTATGGTAGTTTCCGTCTGGAGAAGCCAAATCCTCAAATAAAGTGAGGGAGTAATCTCCAAGTTCACCAGATTGTATCAGAATACCAGTCAGGTGAACAAAGAGCTCCAAGCGATAGCAGGACCTATCTCTGAAGAGCTAGACCATGCTAGGATGTAGTATGAGACCTTCCAGAAAATGTTCAACTGTTCAGTCAAAGATCTGGTCAAGTTCGACGTCTTCGGTCACCCTAGAGCCCTCAACAAGATCCTTTCTACTTTGGACTACCGGTCGATCAGCTGGAGTTTGTCCTAGAAAAGATTGACAAAATCAAGGAGGAAGCCCTAGATGCAATGCATCAAATGGAGAAAATTTTCCTAAGAATGTCTCCAGGCTTGCTTACTCCTTCTTTCACCTTGAGGAAGGCAGATGAAACTATTCGGATCTTCAAGGAGATCGTTTCGCAAGGACTGGGGCTAGAAGTCACTTTCGACGCCGAATCCATCAACAACCTGTTGGCCTATTATGACTTCATAGGGTACCTGATAGAGGCACAAAAAAAATATTCTAAGCTCCCAGAAAAGCTCGAAGATGAGTGGGAAACTTGCGAGGCTATCAGCGATCATCACAAGGATCCTTCCTAGGATCAACTTCAGCCCATGATCAGCAAGTTCATGGAATATTGTGCCCAGTTCCACATCACGTCTCCTGAGCAGCAGTAGAAGCAGGATACCCCCTTTCAGTCGTGGGACGATGATGAATAGTCTCATTCTTCTTGACCTTCTCTTTGTAAATATCTAAAGTATGTTGACACAAATGATGACATCATCCATGTTGCACCATGGGATGATGTCATCCACCAAGTTGTCAAAAGTCAACAAATGACTTTAAGATATTTTGTAAGATATTTTGTAATTAAGTGGTTGGTTTGTTTTTGCCTTCTTTTCTTCTCTTCTTCTATAAATATTTGAATACTTGTTGTATTAAGGGGTGGATACTTTTCAAATGAAAAATATAAGTAAGAAGAAAAGCCTTTGAACTTTTTGTAACAGAAACAAATATTAATACAATATTCAAACTTTGTGCTGAATACCTGTGTTTTTCATAAGACCTTTCTTATGTTAGATCTATATGATTGTTCTGTTGAATCTACTTCTACTTTTTTGTCATTTATTCATCAGTATTGCTTTATTCGTCTATGCAAGTAGGTTCGGCTCTGTTTACTACCAACCCAAATCATAGACCTTCTGAACTTTCTGCTTTGGAATTCATTTCTTTTCTCCCTTCAAATCTTTCCCATCTCCCCACCTTGTTCCTTTCCCTTCTTTTACAGTTGGAAATACCTCTACTGGAATGAGATCCCAACCCCTGAAGGTAGAATATTGTGAGACTTGCACAGATTCCTGTTGGTAGAATAACAATAAACCAGTTTCACTTTGTTGACTCAAAGAGGGGCTATGCCCTACACACTGTTGGCTTGTCTGTCCATAGATCTGCCCACACGACAGATTTTCAGACTAACAGGATGGAATATAATTGAAGGAATGTGATTGGAGAGGTTGTGAAATATGATGTTACAGAGGGATATAATCGGATGGGTAGGTTTGCGATGGTTTTTTGAGTGATGGGAGGATTAGATTGGGTTTGTGTTCAGTGAGTTGGGATGTGTACATGATCTGGTTGAGATGTTTGAGTGGGTTGATTGGGAAAAATGTGTTGAAAGACGCTTTGGAGTGGTGGTTGATTCATCTGAGTCAACTCCGAAGGGTGGGGTTGTAAGGTAACAACAAACTTTTATGGACCTGAGATGTGAAGAGGCACCAAGTTTTGAACATGTTGCTCTAGTGGTGGAGGAAGTAGGTTAGATTCTTGAAGAGTTTCGGTGGGAACATTAATGATAAGGGTAGATGAAGAATGAATAGGGATGGAGGATGTAGGCATTTTAACTAATGTGAGGTAGATTAGGTGGGATGGGGACCACCAAAATTGAATGGACTGATGGGTTTGGGAGACCATGGTGGAAGAATCATTGTAGGGCCATGTTCAAAGGATGTTGATTACCATGTACTAGCATTCATGCCCCTAGGAAAGAAACATAAAACAAGTTGGAAATGTAATAACTTCAAAAAAAATGTAACATTTAGAAAACCCATGTGAGGGATAAGGATTAAAGTTTTTTTTCCAAGGGGAGGTCAATTGATTTCACAGTTTACCCAATACCCATATTGGTGGATTTATGAACAATATAATCATGAAGGGAAACATGGTTAGCATCAATTTCAGTTCTTGAAACTCCATGCATTTAGTTCCATGAGGGATAGTGGGAGGTAATAAATTTCCTCCTAAGGAAGTTGCAGATTTAGGAGGTATAGCTGGTCTAGAGGAGGATGTAATGGTGATAAACAAAAGGCTTGGTATCGAATAAGCCTTGTGGGGATTGGTTTGGGTGACATGGGTCTCATGATGAAGGACCAATGTAAAATATGCCGATGGGTTAGGAAACTGATTTCTCAGAAAATATTGGATAAATATATGCCTAAATCTATATGCAATGTAGAAGTAAAATGAATTATGCGAATAAGAATAAATCTAAACCAAACAAATTAAGATAGTAAAAGCATAAGAAACCGTAGTTGTAAAGAAGGGATTACAGAAAACTTAATATTGATTCGCAACCAAATAATGAATTGTGCCAAACGATGCTAACTAGATGTTGAATAGAGAGGGAGAAGTGTCGCACAAATCCTCAAAAAATGTGTGAGCTAAACATATCTTCCTAATGACTAGGGAGCCTAAAATGGGTCAGGGGCACCTATGGGCATCAGACCTGCTACATGGGTGCCTGTGACTACTCAAACCCTCATTAAACCTCCTTCACAGGATCGTGAGATGATTGTTGTCATTCATCTAAATTCTTGTCACTAGTATGTCGTACAATGATTGCCGATGTCTTTGATAAATTGCAATGAAATATTGACCTGTAAAACCCTTAAGATAGTGCATCAAATCCCAAAAAGCAAAGAATGAAAATGAGGGGTCGATGACTTTCCTCAGATGTCAAATGAGTGAACTTACAACTGAGTGTTGCACTACATTTTAGAACCAATGTAGTTTGAGGTATTGTGTGTGTGTGTGGAATAGTGCCCTATATGTGGCTCTTGTGCATGTCACACTTGATAACGAGAAAATAGTTACATGTTGAAGATGTAATCACCTAGATGCGTGCACGAAATAGAATGAACTTCCCCTCCTATGAGTGTGTATCACAAGTAATGAATAATGTAGTCCTTTTCCCTTGTGATAAAGATGGATGTTATAATGACTAATGCTTGAAGATGCTCTTGAATAGCCTTTGGATGCAACCTTAGGTGGTGATAATATAATGCTAAGTGCTTGGTCCTTTATTATGATCACATAAATAAAATTTATATGATTCCTTTAGTTGAATTTCATGATTAACCCTGAAAAGGCCGTCTACCAAAAATATAAGATGCTCAAACAACTAATAATAAATGACCCAAAATGATGTGATCAAAGTATAATGAGGTCAGGGACACCCAGAGGGGACAAGATCTAATGCCTGACACTGGCAATCCTGGTTGGGTGCTAGTATCCAAGATGAGAAATTCCAAGATGTGCAATGGACAAATTGAGCTAAAATAGAGTGTAAAATGACCAAATGAGCATAAGAAGTGGGAAATTGAAAAAGAAATTTTCAATTCAAGATGGCCAGGAAGAAATGGGTTAATTAGTAATGACCATTCTTACTTAGGAATCATATGAATAATAGTATGTAACCAGGACTAAAATAATTACCCAAAGTGCGTGACTTTGTGTCTACAGAAACCAAATATGAGATGACTAAAGGTGCAGAAGAAACAATGGAAAGTGCAGATGTTTGTTGTGAAAGGTTGTTTGAACAATGGGGATGTTGTTGGAAGAGGTTGATTGTTCCATTTTCTTGGCTAATTTAACAAGCAACAATGGGCATTGAAATCATCTTAACAAGCAAATTGTCACTTATGCAGATTATTAATTTATAGCAAGCAAGACAAGCAAAAAAGTCTTGATTATCTTGTTTGTTTAGAGAAGTGTGAAGAAGAAAATAGGCTTGAAGGGAACCTAAAGAAGTGTCATAATCTTAAGGATGGTTTTGGTTTGTTTAGGGACGGAGTCCTTGATATAATTGAAGGTGTGTGAGACACAAATATGTGATGACTACTGGTACATGGCCTTTATATTGGGGCCTATCCCCACACTTCACGTACCACAACAATAAGGGTGTTGGGTACTTAGCCGATATATCGATAGTCAATTTTTTTTACATTGCTAGAACAGTGTGGTGACTTCCTTTTTGGGTGATTAAATCCCAATAGACCCAAGAATTGGAGGAAGTGTTTAGATGTGTTGATTTGATGTGTGTAATGTTTGGCTGTGTGAGAAGAGATGTGGACGCAATAATATAATACCACCTACTTAAACTATGTGATCAAGAAAAAATGAAGATGGTGTTATAATTTTAGATCCAAAGCAAAATGTGATATTTTACTAATGAGAACAAGCAAACTTTAAAAGGAGGGAGAATCCATGGTGGAAATAAGGGAGAAAATAAGGATTAAAAATGCTACTAGCATACCTATATTTATATAAATATATGTAATATATGCCGAGAGGTATATATTACATATATTTATATATTATATAAATATATAGGTGCCTTGTGAACTTCACCTCTCGGCATATTTTACATGTCATGTTTTGATTTATGTTCTATATGTATGTAAAATATGCCGAGAGGTGAAGTTCACAAGGCACCTATATATTTATATAATATATAAATATATGTAATATATACCTCTCGGCATATATTACATATATTTATATAAATATAGGTATGCTAGTAGCAACCGCGGGAGTTGCATTATTCATAAAACAATACCTAACTTATTTACCTCATGATCACGATAGATGATTGTAATATTTAATGTATTTACAAATTAACATAATATCAATATGCACATAATAATTAAAAAAATATTCACGACGATGATGATGGCAAAGATGTTGATGGTGGTGGTATTAATGGTGGTGATAATGATGATGAGGATAATGATGACAACTATGAAAATGATAGCGGTGATGATGAAAAAGATGACAACTATGTCACAATTTGTAAACCTTAAATCCTAAATATGCATTATAACAATGGTGATGATAATGACGATGATGGAAGATGAAAATGACCATGAATGTGAAGATGAAAATCATGATCATGATCTAACGATGATAATCATGATGATGTCTATGATGATGGGGAAATGAATACCTAAACATGTATGATAATGAGGATCACAATAATAATAATGAAAAATGACAATGACCATGATCGTGATAATCAAGATCATGGTATGATAATGATGAAAATGAAAAAGATGACAACTATTTCCCCAATATGTAAACCTTAAACCCTAAATATGCACGATAATGATGGTGCCAATAACGATGATGATGGTAAATGAAAATGAGCATGAATGTGAAGATGATAATCATGATCTTGATCTAACAATGATTATATCGACGATGATAATGAGGGTCACAATAATAATAATGAAAAATGACAATGACCATGATCGTGATAATCAAGATCATGGTATGATAATGATGAAAATGAAAAAGATGACAACTATTTCCCCAATATGTAAACCTTAAACCCTAAATATGCACGATAATGATGGTGCCAATAACGATGATGATGGCAAATGAAAATGAGCATGAATGTGAAGATGATAATCATGATCTTGATCTAACAATGATTATATCGACGATGATAATCATGGATAATATCATATCAATATCATCTTAATCACCATCATTGTCACCAACGTCATTGTCTTCGGTGTTGTCATTTTCATCATCATCATAATCATTGTCATTATTTTCATCATCATCATCACAATTTTACTAACAATATTATTAATATCATCATCTTAATTGTTGTCATCATCACAATCATCATCATCTTTGGTGTTGTCTTTTTCATCATCATCATAATCATTGTCTTTATCATTGTTTTCAATGTCATCATCGTTGTCTTTTTCATCATCAAGATCATCCCTAATCACCGTCATTAACACAATCATCATCATCGTTGTTGTGATTGTCACAATCATCATTGTCTTTAGTGTTATTTTTGTTTTCATTGACATCATCATCATTTTCTTGATTGATACAATCATTTTCATCTTAGTTCTCATCATCATCATCCCCATCATTATTATCACCACTATCGCTACCACCACCATCAATGTCATTGTCATAATCGTACTTGGTGTTGTCTTTTTCATCATCATAATAATAATTGTCATCATTTTCACGATTGATATAATCATTGTCACTATCATTATCATCTTCGTTTTCCTCATTATCATCCTCATCATTATTATTTCCACTATCATTGCCACCACCATCATTGTCGTCGTCGTCATCATCATTATTATCATCATTTTCATCATCATCATAATCATTATTATTATTAATACAACATTATTGGATGACAACTATTCCACAATATGTAAACCTATAACCCTAAATATGCATGATAATGATGGTGCCAATAACGATGATGATGGTAGATGAAAATGAGCATGAATGTGAAGATGATAATCATGATCTTGATCTAACGAAGATTATATCGACGATGATAATCATGACGATAATATCATGGTCTTGATATCATCTTAATCGCCATCATTGTCACCAATGTCATTGTCTTCGGTGTTGTCATTTTCATCATAATCATAATCATTGTCATTATTTTCATCATCATCATCACAATTTTATTAACGATATTATTAATATCATCATCTTAAATGTTGTCATCATCATCATCATTGGTGTTTTCTTTTTCATCATCATCATAATCAATCATCATGTCTTTATCATCATCAAGATGTTTAACACAATTCATCATCATAATGATGTTGTGATTTTCATCATCATTGTCTTCAATGTTATTTTTGTTTTCATCTCATTGATTGATACTTTTTCATCATCATCATCATCATCCTCATAATTATCACACTGATCGCTATTACCACCATCAATGTCATCATCGTAATTTCAATGTTGTCTTTTTCATCATCATAATCATCATTGTCTTTTCACGATCGATATAATCATTGTCACTATCATTATCATCCTCATTATCATCCTCATCATTATTATTTCCACTATCACTACCACCACCATCATTGTGTCATTATTCATCAATCATCATCAACATTATTGTTATAATTTTATTAATATTATTAGTAATATCATCGTTATCATCATTTAATGTTTCATTGTCATCAATTTTTAACATCATTAATCATTTTCATCACCATTGTCATCATTGTCATCATTATTACATCATCATTGTTCATTTTGTTATTGTTTTCATTTATCATCATCATCATCATCATCATTTCGCTATTACCACCATCAATCTGTTTGTCATCATCATAATCATCATCATCTTCATTATGTCTTTTTGTCATCATCATCATAATCATTGTCATCATTGTTTTGCACTACCACTGTCATCATTCGGTTGGTTGTCTTTTTCATAGTATCATTTCGTATCATTGTCATTAACACTCATCATCATATTGTTGTCATTTTCATCTCATCTTCAGTTTATCATCTCATCATATCATCCTCATCATTATCATATCTTACCACTATCACTACCACCATCAATGTCCATCGTAATTGTACTTGATGTTGTCTTTTTCATCATTAATAATCATTGCCATCATTTTCATAATCGATATAATCATTGTCACTATCATTATCATCTTCGTTTTCCTCATTATCATCCTCATATTATTATTTCCACTATCACTACCACCACCATCATTGTTATCATTTTCATCATCATCATAATCATCATTATTATTATTATATACAACATTATTGTTATAATTTTATTAATATTATTAGTAATATCGTCGTCATTCGTCATCGTCATTTTCTTTAGTGTTTTTGTTTCATTGTCATCATTTTCATGATCGATATAATCATTTTCATCACCATTGTCATCTTCGTTGTCATCATCATCATCCCCATCATTATTATCACCACTATCATTTCCACCATCATCATTGTCCTCATCGTCATCGTCTTTGGTGTTGTTTTTGTTTTCATCGTTATCATAGTCATTGTCATCATTTTTTACGATCGATATAATCATTATCATCATCATTCTCATCTTTATTGTCATCATCATCATCCTCGTCATTATTATCACCACTATCACTACCACTGCCATCATTGTCGTTGTCATCACCGTCGTCATTGTCATCATCAATATTAATCTTACTACTAAAATTGATATTATTATGATTTATAAAAATAAAAAACTCTTATTATTAACACTATTATTATTATTATTATTATTATTATTATATTAATAGTAATAGTAATAGTAATAGACATCATAAATGTCATCCTTATCATCGTGGTTATCCCCATCTTAACCGTGGTCATTGTCATTTTTCACCTCATCCTTGTCATAATGATCTTCATCGTCCTCGATATGGTTGTCATTTCATCATAATCTTAGTATTTTTCGACATTTTCATGATCATCCTTGTCATAATGATCATCACCGTCTTCGATGTGGTTGTCATTTCATCATAATCTTAGTCTTTTTCGACATTTTCATGATTGATATAAGCTTCTTGACCACTATCATCATCATTATGATCACCATCTTCCTGATATGGTCATGGTCATTCTCCTCCGTCATCATCACATCCTTGATATCAATTATGTAGTATTAATTAAATTACTATTATTAAATTATAAACCATATTATTAAATTATAATATATAATATAAATTTTAATTTATTATTTTAATTATTAATTTAGCATAAATTTTATTTATTTAATAATTAAATTAGAAATCATATATATAATATAAATCTCAATATATAATATTAGTAAGGGCCCTTATAAATATAATATTTTAGATTTTCCACTATATAGCGAGACCACTATTCTTATGTAATTATTTAAAAGTGAGGGCCCTTATAAATATAATATTTTAAATTTTCCACTATAGTTTTTAAATTAACAAATTAATTTACTAAAGTGTTTTTTACCTTTAAATTATTTAACTATATAATCTAATTTAAAAGCTATATTTTATGTAATTATTTAAAAGGAGGGCCCTTATAAAAATTAAATTACTAAAGTGTTTTTTACCTTTAAAATATTTAACCTTATAAATAAAATACAATTGAATTTACTGTGTAATACCCTTTACTTTGAAATCTCATTTCACTATTTTATTAATTAATAAAATACCATACCCTTTACTAACCAAAGATATCAATTAATAAGCAATCAATAAAAGGATTTTTTTTACTACCATGTATACCCATTATCAATAAAAGAAATTAAATTTACCCATTTTATTAATTAATAAAATACCATACCCTTTACTAACCAAATAGATCAATTAATAAAATAAATTAAATTTAGGGAAGTAATCAATAAAAGGATTTTTTTATTACCATGTAATACCCATTTCACCCTATCATTATCAATAAAAGAAATTAAATTTACCCATTTACCATGTAATAACCCATTTCAAAAGAAATTAAATTTACCCAATACCCATTTCAAAAGAAATTAAATTCACCCATTTACCATGTAATAACCCATTTCAAAAGAAATTATTTACCCATGTAAACCCATTTACCCTATCATTATCAATAAAAGAAATTAAATTTACCTATGTAATAACCCATTTCAAAAGAAATTAAATTTACCCATTTCCATGGCAAAATTAGAAATTAAATTTATAAATTACATTTACCGTGTAATTTACCCATTTCACCTTAGCACATTTATTTGGGTTCCTTATCCCAAGAATTTAACAAATTTATTTACACAAATAAATTTTCACGGGCACGACATCAGACTCCTCCACTCAATATATATATATAAATGAGAATGCCTCTCGGCATACCCTAAAAATAGGCATTAACTTGTATTTAATTCTGGTTATATATGCCTTTAGAATTAATTAAATTAATGGAATCTATTGACACCCTTCCTAGCTAAATATAATTAAATAAATGTCTAGAATTATTCCCTCACAATTAAGAATATTAATGGAGAATTAGTTATTTAATCATATTCCTGCTCCTTATTCAGACTCAAATTGAAATCACACTTCTATAATCATAGAAAAAAGGGGGTTATTCAGAAGTTGAGACATGCAATTCAATTGACCAAGGATGTAACTTATGTTGATTCCATGATGTCCATTGCCCCTCATAAATTTGCAACTATTTTTCATTGTACTAAATAGTACTTGCTAACCTAGGTGACATCAACCATTAACCTAGAGTTTAGTCAATCACAACATCCACCTTTTAAGGCCTCTCACCCATGTAGCTAGTACAAAGCAAGCCATTTCAATGTTGTAAGCATATTCATCCATATTCAAGCTATTGAGAAAATTACATCCATACTTTAGTGTAAGTCAACTTTGACATCTGCATCCTTATGAAATCAATTCTGAATATGAATTTACAAATCCCTTTAGAGAGGCATATCCAAAGAGCAAATCCACAGTCTAATCTCCAACATAGATCTAAAAATTAGTGAAAAGCTTCTACAATCTTACTATGAGGTTTGCAATTGAATTACAGTGAACCCCTATAACTCTAGAGTTTTACCATTACTTTATCTTCTCTCCCCTACATGAAACAATATTAAGTTTTGAACTTTCATACAAGCACATGTATTCCAATCACCAAACAACCGGATGTGTAAAGCTTTCCCTATCCCATTCACACATTATCAAGGGACTCTGTGAAAGAGGGATTATCGAGAACCGATGTGTGAATAACAGAAAAGTTTCACCTTCAACGAAGCTGCACTCCTGAGGGTTTTAACATGCAAGCTACCAACGTAATAAGCATAGATTCTGAATAGATGGATTCACGAGAATAGATGTCAAATACAATGCACCACAACGAAGTCTGCAATCCAAAGCTAACATCAAGATCTAACGCAATAAGGAAGATACGAACATAGGGGTGAAAAGTTTAACCCCCATGCCTAAACAAGGAAAGACAGGTCTACTCATATGACCCCATTGACGCATATGACGTGACTAACGCATATGATGCCACTAAACGAGGAGTTACAATTCCAAATAAGGAATGTAACTCCTATGACGCACTGACGCAAATGAAAATGACATATTCTATGACAGAATCTGACGCATGTCATTTGAATTCCGAAGACCTATGACTCTCGTAAGGTGATATGACTCACTAGGTGATGTGGACGATGACTAGGCATGTCACACACACCAACACCCCCCTTCATTGAAGTCGAGGAAGAGGTCAAGGTAAGCCAGAAAAGAAAAGAAGACTCCCTTAGTTGACTAAGAAAGATGTGTCAATGGTGCCCGACAACTAAAGGCCTGATAAGGTGCCCATATACAAACAAC
>CM034152.1:737034632-737085086 GCA_019776745.2 Taxus chinensis | reverse complement strand
TGAACTTCAGTAGTTAAAGGAATTCAGTTAGGAGAAGGAAATGTATGCACTGTTTGATGGCAATTAAACAAATGGAAAGCATAATTGTTGGGTAAAAGAAACCTATGTGCCACCACTGACCAAAAACATCTCCAGTAGTTGCAAGCCCGTCCTAAATTGCAGCAGGCAAGACACTACAAATGGATGGAATTCCTTAAGCAGTTCCATCTAGTGATCAAATACAAGAAGGGTAGTACAAACTTGGTGGCAGACATGTTGTCTAGGACACCCACACAAGAGAAGTTTCATGTTTGGCCACTATCTCTCAGATCGAGCCCTTCACAAAGGAAGCTTATGAAGAGGCATATACCCAGGACAAAGAATTTGGGTTGACATTTTAGCAGTTGCAGTCCCAAGGGGTTGAAAGGATAGGGATTGAATATTTTTATCTCAAGGACGGGCTGCTCTACCGATGGGGGTAGCTTTGCATGCCAAAATAAGAAAGAATTCTATTGATGAGGGAAGCACATACCTCGAAAGTAGCGGGACATTTCAGTGTTGGTAAGACCCTAGTCCGATTGCAAAGGTACGTGTATTGGCCCAATATGCAAGAAGAAGTATCAAAATTTATACATGGATGTAAACTTTGTTGTAATATCAAGCCTAATACTAGGAAGGATGGTTTGTATATGCCTTTTCTAGTACCTACTCATCCATGGGAGGACATTTCTATGGATTTTGTAGGAGGTTTACCTATGTCTAAACATGGCCATGACTATCTATATGTTGTTGTTGATAGATTCAGTAAGATGTGTATTCTTATGGCATGTAAAAAGACAGTAAAAGCACACGAGGCAACATATATTTTCTTTGCTAATGTATGGGTGTATTTTGGCTTGCAAAAGTCTATTGTTTCTAACAAGGATTCCAGGTTCTTGGGGAAGTTTTGGACTACTTTATGGGACAAGATGGATACTAGGTTACAGAGGAGCACAACTTTCCATCCACAGATAGATGGACAGATAGAGGTGGTAAACAGGAATTTGGTACAGTTGATCAGAGGGTATAACAACAAACATCTAAGGACTTTGGATGAGTCCTTAGCCTACATTCAGCATTCCTATAACTGGGCAGAACACACATCCACTATGAAGTCACCGTTTGAAGCATGCTTGGGATATCTACCCACAAATCCATTGGACATAGTAGTTGGTCAGCATGATGAGGAGGAGACACAAGACACAAAGGTGACTAGAGAAAAAAAATTCATTGAGAGGATCCGAAAATCCCATCTCAAAGTCAAAGAACAACTAGATAAATCTTAAGCCAAGTATAAAGCTAGGCATGATCAACAAAAGAAAGAACATAAGCTACATGTTGGAGATAGAGTGTGGCTTTACTTGAGCAAGGAGAGACTACAAGGTCAAGCACGGAAGCTCAAGCCACTACGATATGGACCCTTCACCATATTGGAGTAGGTTGGAGAAAATGCTTTTCAACTTGATTTTCCATCATTTATGAGGATGTACTCTGTAGTAAATTGTGAGAACTTGCACCTATATGAGCCATCCATGGTAGATGGAGATGAAGGTCTAAAGTTTCTACCTTCTATTGAGGATTGCATCTTGGACTCACGAGGCGAATTGGAGGAGGATGTATTATTGTAGCAGAAGGTCAGAGAGACTAGGAGAGGTTTGCATGAGTCTTGGCAGATTGGACTGAAAGGAAAGACACCAAGGTAGGCCCGGTGGTACTCAAAGGAGCAAGTGAGGGAATTATTTCCTCATCTACTCCCCCATTAAGCTTTTGTGGGACCAAAATCCTCCTAAGTAGGGGATGTGTGATCCATAGGGATCCAAAATGAATCTACTTCATCAAAACAATCAAAAAAAAGAAAGAAAAATGATACACAGAGGTTTTGTCTTGTTAGTAACAGGATTGTCGCTCTATGTAAAGTGGTGGTTACATAACCACCACCCAACCAAGGTGGCAGTCTTGGGACCGCCAGTCTAGATTGGGCAGCGGTCTTGGCTCTTTTAGACAGAAAACAAAAATATGAAACGAACAACCCAAAATTTGGAAGGTTGTTCGTGTCTCTTTTCCTCCCTGGCCTTTCCCATTCTCCAGTGCATGGGAGGACATGGGAAAGGCTATAAATATATGTTTGTAGAAGAGAATAGGCATCGAAGCATGAAAGCAAGTGAACAAGAAGTTCTTAGTGTTGGAATTGTGTTTTGTAGAAGGAGTGTTGAGACAGAGCAAGCAAGTATTTGGGAGGAAGTGTGAGATATTACCTACTTCTCTTTCATAGTTATTGTAAATTTTGTACTTGTTATTTTGAATTGGCCAATAAAAGTGGGAAGAAAGAGCAATTTCCCTTCCTGACTGGTTTTTCCTCCAATGGAAGTTTCTAGGATAAAATTTGTTGGTGTTTATGAGCTTAAATTCTTTCCTTTCCTACAATTGTGGATTCTAAGCATAAGCATAATTCATTCACTAGCTATCTCTATCATTTTCTAATAGAAAGTAAAATTGTAGTGTTTATTTGTGTTTCTGTGGATAATTCCAAAGTTGAAGAGTTTACAGATAACGGGCATTAAAGAAGGGGGACTCTAGAGGGTGTCTTAACTAGGATACGTTGAGTATAACCCAAGATTGTTCTTGGTTAGGGAAAGAAGATTATTTTTTACATATTTCCTCTTGATAATGTGACCATAGCTTGAGGTGTTGAATCTTAGGTATCACCTAGGAGTTACTTGAGCAATACATAGTCCTCACCTAGATAATCTAAAATATTTATTTAACTTTCGGATTATTAATTAGAGAAAAGTCACATCACACGTGCGATCTGCAGTGGCACTTATTTGAGAAACGTCATGGAAGGAGAGAAGAACAAACCTCTTTCCCTAACACTCTTCTCTCGGCATGAGATCGCCCAAAAAATGTGCCCTTGGCGTGAGATCACCCAAAAAAATCATCATTGGTGTGAGATCGCCCAAAAAACTCACTCTTGGTGTGATATCGCCCAAAAACCCCACTCTTTGGCACTAAAACACTCAAATCCAACAACATCTCCAAATAAAAATAGGACAAAGTTATATCCTTTACTCTCTTATCATCAGGTGCACTCTTTCCTTAACTATTAATTTTAATACATTTTCACTTACTCATGCATACATTACTCTGATTTTTTTCACATACAAGACTTGACTTCTCATTTTCTCTTCTTTTGTAGTTCTTTACAAGAAGCGGCTCACATCAGTGAGCACAAGCTCCAATAGCACACGACTACTGATACAACTCACCCCTAAGTTCTACCTCCCCTTCCTAATCTCCACGCTTCACATCACGATCACTTCATGTTACTTGTCCACTTGACACGTTATCGACTACACTTCTCTTCGGATCACAAGGTACGCTTTTTCTATCTACTTTATGCTATTGAGTATTCACTATACAAAAAAAAGTGGGGGCAAATGTAGATATAAAATCTATGCACTTGGGTACATTTCTAGATCCTAAAGCATACTAATGTATACATTATTCCTAAGCAAGAAAACTAGTGGTTGACAACTCCTTTTAGCCTTTTGGTTACTTTAGCTCTTACACTTTACTTTCTCTGAGGGCCCTTTTTGCTTTACACATCTTATAGCTCTATCAACACTTGATTTATATTTTAATGACCTCGGACACTAGCTCCAAGCTAGGACAAAAGGGCCCGAGCATTTTTGTTCCTCTCTAGCACTCTTTCCCTTTTTTATCTTCTTCTTACTCTTTTGGGTCTCTTTTACTTCTTGGTCACCTTTTAAAACTTTGGGTCAGCCTTTCAGTTGTCAATTACAAGATTCAAACAAGGGGATCATATATATACTTAGTTATTTCTCTCAAATAAGGGGCCAAACACTATAAGCATTATTTATCATCACCTACACTTACATCAAAGGCACAAGAGCATTACAAGGATACATCTATCACTTTCATACAACGAACAAGATTTGCATTATCTTGCATACGTAATATAGGAAGGGAGTTCATTTTATTCCACCACACACATTCTACGTACTTCGTAAAATCTAGATCTATCTTGTTATCATCATGTAAATTACGCAAGGGAAACTTAGGGCATCATTACACACATAAGCACGAAAAACTAAATGGAGTTTGAGATGTATTGCATCGCTCAGTCATAAGTTCACTCTTTGAGTGACTGTTAGGGTCAGTCTAACTCTCCGTTATGCATCTTTTTTATTAGGTTTGATGTGGTTTGTGAGCGTGTGCAAGTATATATCTATTTTTTGGGTTACAGGTATGACCGACGACCTTAGAAAAAAACCAAAGTGATAAAGAGAGACTAACAATGAAGCTCCTCTGACCCATAAAAATACAAAACATGAGCATCTAAGCAGTCACTAGCACCCACAACAGTCACTAGTGCCCAGGGTGTTCCTCCTATCCAACATAGTTCTAAATTGCAGATTCCTCAGTGAGCCTTGACGACATTGTTTCTAGTTTGTTCCAACAGTTACTCAGTCCAAACCACTCCTAGATTGAATGAAATTATCTAAGTCATCTTCCCTCTTTCATTTTCTTAGGGTTTCATATATTTAAATCATTATTACTTGTGTATTGACGTATTTTATTATCAAAATACCATTTGTTACAGTAGTTACTCTGAA
This sequence comes from Taxus chinensis, assembly GCA_019776745.2. Classification (NCBI taxonomy): domain Eukaryota; kingdom Viridiplantae; phylum Streptophyta; class Pinopsida; order Cupressales; family Taxaceae; genus Taxus; species Taxus chinensis. Next base: position 737,080,431 of record CM034152.1, on the reverse strand, counting down.
ATAAGGTTTAATTCAATTTAGATTAAATTAGTTTGGTGTCAAGTATTTCTTTGAGCTTGATGTAGGTATTAGACATCAAATTGCATGATTCATACTAATATATAAAGAGATATGTCAATGATGTTAGAATGTCATTCCTTCCACTGCACACCACTACCTTTTTTATACTTGTTGTCATTTTATAATTTTCTTCCCTTGTTACATTTGCTAACTTGGATGAGTGCATGCTCCGAATGACACTAATTGTCTCGTGCACGATGCCCATGCATTAGCTATTCATACTTCCAAAAATATTTGTGTGTCTGCCTTAATGAAAATCGATGTGCACATTTTACTAAAAAGGGATTGCATGCACTTAATCCATCCAACACTCAAACCTTACACGCAAGCTATTATAAATTAGTGATGCCAACTCCCTATAATAACTTGATTTTCAGGCCTTCAATAAGCTTAGGGTTTTAGCTTTCAAAAATTTGGGCATGCTTACTTGAAATTTTTATTCAAATGTAATCCAATTGAGGAGTGTGCTCTTCACGCCTTCAACAAGATGTGGCAATAAAGCAGATAATGTCCCCTCCTCTTCTCTTTTCTTTATGGCCTCGTGAACTAATTATATCTTGGTCAAAAATGTCCCCTTGAAATATTTTAAGCCCTCCCCCTATTTGATGACTTGTAGTAGGAGTACCCTAAACATTTCTTCATACACTGTCTCATTAGTCTTTATCTAGCCACCAATTTTTTGAGATAATTAATTTTTTGTTCCTACTTGGATTTATCCTTGATGCCAACCAATTGTTTGTCTACCAGATTCTTCTATTAAATGTCCCTCTTGTGGAATTACATAACTAATTCATCAAAATTCACTATTGTCTTTAACAATTGACTTGCTACTATTATTTATTTACACTATGTGAGGATCTCATTGTAGGTGGTCAAGTGGGCCTCTATATGCTTCCTCATCGTCTTGGCGGGGTCTTCTTGATCCTTGAACAATGCCCTTCATATTACTTCATTGAGAATTAAAATTGAGGTGGATCACAGGGTCTTACCCCTAGCAGTCAACCTTATGGAATTAAACCCCTTTCCCAAAATCTTCGCACATATGTTTTGTATGTGTGTTTCTAAGCCCATAACCTTCTTTAAGGTTACATCCTCCATGCTCTGTGCTTGATGTAGGTCATACAAAAATTTTTGTTACAACATACCTACTTTATAGGCTCTACATAGATACTTTGGACACCAATTTCATCAAGTAATTAGATGTCTATTCCTCATTATGGCACTATGTGTTTACATACGACCAAATGGCCACCCACTGATTTCATTGTCTCACTATCCTCTAATGATGTGTCAAAAAATATTGAAATGGGGTTCATCCACTAACCCTTATACCTAGAAGGATACTTGTTTTGTGGATCTAAGTGGATGCTTTGGAGTAGGCACATGTAGCTCCACATGAACACATCTTCCGGCTCCTTTTCCCTTCTAAGTACATACCTTATCCATTTCAGGTTCCTTTGATGATGGTATCATGAGGGGGTCTCAAAGATGAAATGTTTCCCCTTACACTATGATTCCTTTTTATCATGTTCTTCTTCATCCTTGTGTTCTTTTAACCTTTCTTTGATTTGAATCCATGGAGGTCAATGGATGCTTTACAACCATGCCAACATTTATTCCTCCTCAGGGTTGACTCTTTCTTGTTTTAGTCTTCTATTCTTCTCATTCTTGTTATCCTTCTTCTTATATTTCTTATTTATCACACACTCCTTCTAAACTTCACCCCTCCATCATGGGGAGGTCTCACCTTATGCATTGGTTGTTCAATCTTCTACCCTTTTGGACTAGTTTATGTAGGATCTGCACAAGGGATTTTTTCTAACCAGGTCTCGCTACATCCTTAATCACATCATTGATGTTGCAATGTGTGTGCCCTATGATTTCTGTATGCACCTAACTCTATAGTTCCCTAGACTTGTCCATTTCATACTCCGTCATTTCTACTTCTCTTATTTCTTGTATAGTTGAGCCTTACATCTCTTTTATTCTAGGTGACAAATAAGGAGGTGAAAGCTAGCGGGGTGAGTGTGTTACGAGTAGCCCCCAGTGTAACCCATCCACATGGGAATCCTTCTAACACCCTAGAGGTTGTCGATGTTTCATGTGATAGTGTTAGAATTGGATGGGGTATTGGTGGATGCCTTACTAGTGGAGCCTTATCCATATCAAGCTCTTTTTTCTAGTTAGAACCACCCTACACATTGAAATGTCCTACTGTATCGATTGTGTTGGATTTTCCTAGTTACTCCTGTGGTTTATTACTTCAGGAAAAATGGATTGTTCTCATTCTATACTGCTAGCTGGTAGTATTGTTCTTCCCCATTTTATTCATAAAAAAAGTCCCATGTGGCTCATGTATGATTTTTTGTTTTGTTTTTGTGGGCTACTAGGCCACACTCCCTCTTATAAATACACAACTTAAACACGTATGTGATGACATAGTTTCTCAATTGGCATGTGCTATTATAGAATTTGATCATGGAAGGTTCTAGGAAAATGTGAGAATCATCATTTATTTTTTTGTTATCAATGGGCATCCGCCTCATGATACTTGAACATTTATCTTTAATGCCTAAATGTCGACATCATCCTTAAGTACACCGTTGAACTTGATGTCGTTAAGATGTCTAAGGGCCACGTGGAATTTATGATGCCAAGAAGGCGTATGGAAGCTAAATGCCATATAAAAAATGAATCAAAATTCAAATTATATCATGCATAACAACAATGTTGTATTATGCCAAAGCACAACCTCACCTTCACACATGGTTGAGAGTTGCCTTAGAATTCACCATTTGTCTCCAATGCACTTAACACACACATTATATCATCTTTTAATGGGTAATCTATTATCCCTCTTATTTTCCCTATGGCTTATGTAATTTTTTAAAGCACTCTACAAGGGATTCCTTCCATTTATGAGCATTAAAAAATAAGGGTGCATACCCATCAGGTTGTTTAAAGGATTAACATTTTACATAAACTATTAACAAGGTGGGTATTTACCGTATAGTTAGTACGGTAAGTTAGTGGCTTATATTGGTTAGTTTGTTATACAAATATAGTTTTAAATAATTAACAATATATCTCATTGTTAATATAGCTAGATGGTTTGAGTTATTGTTGGGATTGGAGCATCCCCAATTATAGGATATGTGTCTCTTATATATTTATATATTTGTGTTTGATTAATAAGTGCAACATAATATATTATTGTGCTAGAATATTTTTTGTGTTTGGCTCTACTGTAAATAAAACCCTGATTGTTTACATCACAAGTACCCCAATTTCATAAAAACATATTCATGATGAGGATTGTGCTGAACCTGAATAGTTCTCCTTTTTATGGTTTGCACGTGCTCCATCAATGATGTAGATTGTAATATACTGCACTAGGTTATACATCACTTTTTCTCTCCAATCTTATGCACTATGTACAATAATTTTTGGTTAAGGTTTGCCCATATGTTGGAGTGGTAGATCTTAGAGCTCAATAATCACGCAAGGATCCTCATTGATGGATTGGGAATGTTGGATATGGGTAGATTGTATTTCCCATTTGGTAATTCAACATTAGACCATGGTTTTCCCATGATGACATTATCATCAATCACCTTCTACATTCTTTTCCCCTCCTTTCTTAATCTTACTATCATGTGAATTGAATTTGAAAAGATATTTATTCACCAACCTATAAAGTATAAATGATTTGCATAGAGGCGCAATAGTAAGAAGTGCACGAGCCTTGTGGATTTGAAAAAATAAGGTGTCTTAAAACAATTAGAACACCTTGAGCTCTTTTTATGATATGCACTGCTTAATAGATAGATCGATTTTTTCCATCTACACCCATCATGCCTTTGATGACAGTCATCCTCTAGATTTTTGATTTTTTTACGGTGGTTGATTTATTTCATTTCCACCTTGTAAAAATTTCTCATTCAATCCTCAGTGAGAATGTATTCCTCTAGGAACTACATTTATGGGATTCCCACCTCCTATTTATTTTTGTTGCACATTTTCCCTAGTTTATTCAAAGCATGAATGTATCACATTTATGAGTCATCTTCCCTTGATGACTTGGGTCAACTGATGTTTCCTTCATTTTCCCCATTGTAGGTAGACAAGCTATAATTTTGATATATGGGGTTGTTCTCTCAATGCTTGAGCTTGGATTCTCATTAATAATGAACACTAGTTTGCTTAGATGCAATATTTGTGTTTTCCCTCCCTTTCACAACTAACTTATTTCACTTATTTTACCATGATCTATCATTTGGTGAAGGTTATGATGCGATTCACACCCAACTACGGTGGTTCTGGGAAGTTTAGTTCGCACAAATGTTAGTTCTCTAATTTTCTCTTATGATATGGTTTTCCAAGTTCAAATGTGAATAATGAGTTACTATTACCATTTGAATGGGGTGTTTAATATGTTTTCTCAGCATACATCACCATGGCATTATCTCTCCATGTCTAAAAATTTGACTATAGGATTCTGCAAAAACCCTTTTAACACTAGAAGCGTTATTTTCCATGTTCCCACCTCTCTCTCTCTCTCTCCTCCATAGGTGACATTATAATCCAAGCATGAATTTTCACCTTATTGGCATTTTGGGGTCATGTCTACCCTTCCTTACACATAACTTTCCTTTAGAACCTTTTTTGTATCCAATCAAATTTTGATGCCATATTCTTCACCTCTCCTCATCCCCAAATCTTGCACACATGGTCCTCTAGTGCACCATCAATATCTTTGGTGGGAAATACTTCTCATCCACACAAATAATATTTTTTCTTAGGTGTGGTATTGCATCTCAAGATGCACGTCATTACATGTGCATGTGAATATGGATGATCCTTAACCTTTTTAACATGTTCCTTGTGTATATGTTAGTGAATCAAACTATATTCCATGTATTGCATTCTCTACATAACCTAATCAACTATGAAGAAAATAGCCAAAATTAACTATTATTTATCACTCTTTGCATACACACATCATGTCTTGTAAATAAATAACCTCAAAATTTCTTGAAAAATAACAAAATGTAGAAAGGAAATGATTAAGGAAATATTCTTGGGTTGGCTCATGGATCCTTTTTTACTATAGATGTTAGATCAATAAGAGTGGTAGGGCTTCATTATTCTTCCCTTGAAATGTCCTAGTAACAATTCTCCACTAAGGATGTGTAGTTTACATGCACCCTTTTCCAAAAAAAATTGAATGATGTTGGGGACCAACTACCTAATTTGTATCTTTCTCAAGTGTTAAGCATACCACGAAGCATACGGGAGAATGTATACACCCTCCTTAAACAATTTTTTCTTAATGTGCTTACCATGCCAAGTATTTTTCCTTACTTTCTCTACTCCTTAACTCCATTATGCGAGAAATATCTTCTTGTCTAGTTCTATCATTCCTTCAAGTATTTCATTGATAACTAATTGATCATCCAAATGTATTGTGTGGGTTATGTGAAGCGATGATACTAGGAGATCCATAGGAAGAGCCACCTATTTTGTGAACATTAGTTGAAACAAAGTGAATTTTGTGAGTCACTTTTAGGTAGTTTTATATGCTCATAACATGACATATACTCGGTCCTCCCAAGCTTTGCACCCTATATCACAATCTTCGTCACACTATTCCCTAGGATTTTGTCAAAGGATTTGAATTCTTAGGGGTGATAGGGAGTGGTCTTATCGTGTACTACCATGGATTCTACAAAGAAAATGTGCACAACCTCTATGAGGAAGTGACTTCCTTAGTCACTTGTTAATATCATTGGGAATTCATACCTACTGATAATGTTTTCCCACAAGAATCTTGTTATTGTTTCTAATGTGTAATCCTTGATGGGTGTTTCTTTTTCCCATCTGGTAAAGTAGTCTATGGTGGTGATGATATGCCTTGCTCTAGTACTACGCATAATATGAGTTATATGTCTCGAAAAATCAATAACCCACTTCTTAAAGAGCTCTCCTACGCACACTATTAGCAAGGCAATTTCATTGCTTTGACTAATCTTGCCTACTGTGTGGAATATATCATAATCAATAGCATATTCCTTAGCATATTTTAAATGTGTGTGCCACAAAGTATAGAGAAAAATATTGTGTGTGGTGGCTTCTCCAACACAATTCCCTCTAGTTATGCCTTCATGAGCCTCTTGTAAAAGTTTAACATGCTCGTGTTATAGAACGCCCCACCTTAGGACCTCATCTCATCCCAAATTTTACATTTCTCCTCCAATGATTTGATATGGTTCCAAACGTATGGAAAGTCAATTATTTTCATTGGTGGTCCTTCCTTCTAGCTATATGCCTGACGTGATGAAATCTACAGTGTCATTTAGCTCTTTTGGTACCCTTTGGAATTTGTGTAGCTATGCATCGGGCATCATCCTTAATACGACATGGTCTCTCCCCATTATTGATCCTTAATAGATGTCCAGGTCCACAATTGAGTTTTCATGTCTTCAACATCATAGAGAAATTAACTTCCTAAAAATAGAATAATCCACTTGTAGATGTGCCCATGTAATATCATCTTATTGACCAAATATTTCAAGGCCTTATGATTCATGAAGAACACAAAATTGGTGATTAATACCTTTTTCCAAAATTTGTGGAGTGTATAAACCAATGCCAAAACATCACACTTAGATCCAAGACCTTTTTGTGATAAATTTAATCCTACTTTATAGATACAATTGGTTGTAGTTTGATTTATTTAATTATCACTAGACCTTATAGTTCCCATGTAGTTGGAATTGTTTCTAGATTCATACATGATCCTTATGAGGACCATTGGAAAATGACAAAAAATATTTTAAGGTATATTAAAGGTACTATCAATTATATCTTGTGTTATTCTTCTTGTGAGAATACAATTCTATTTAGTTATTGTGATTTTGACCATGCTGGTGATGTTGTTGATATAAGATCTACTTCTGGATATGTTTTCAAGTTGGTTGCAGGTGCAATAACTTGAAGCAACAAGAAGAAACCAACAATATATATCTCTTCTACTGGAGCAGAGCATATAAGTGATATGGAAGCAACAAAAGAAGTCATGTAGCTCAAAATATTGTTAGAAGAACTTTGGTATGAGCGTCAAAGGAAGCACTCCACTTCTACGTGATAACCAAAGTCGCATTGCTCTTGCAAACAATCCAGTCTAACATCACATAACCAAGCATATTGCTATACATACACACTTCATCTAGGAAAGAGTTCTCAATGGTTATATAGATCTCAAGTTTTGTTCCACTGATGAGCAAAAGAAGACATTTTTACTAAGCCCTTGGGTGCTACGAATTTTTACAAGTTCCTGTTATGTTGGGCATTTCAGTTATTAGCTCTTATGATCATGTGGATGACGTTAAGCTCCACCTCTGAATCAACATGGCATATGTTGTTTGGCTCTTATGATCATGTGAATGACATTTATATTCACCTCTAAATCATGCGAGTGTTGGCCTTTCCGAGTTACCCTTGAGGGGGAAATAAGAAATGGGCATGTTGTATGTTCTTCCTTGTGCAATGCCATCTCTTACAGGATTGAATGTGTCAAAGTGGATACTCCTAAGACTATTTCTATGTTGTTTAAGTAAATTGTCATATATGTGAATTTTACATGTAATTCCCAATGAAGCATTAGATATGAAGAGTTTATTAACTCCATAATTTGATGTAAGTCTTCATCCTTAATCCCTTTATCTTGAGAACTTGTAATGTTCCTTCATATTGTGGGTTTTATGGAATTTTTGGAACACTGCTTTGAACTGTGGAAAAACAGTGTCTCATGGCGTCTCTGAAACCTACAATGTGTTTACAATTGTTCGTGACTTGTATAAGTCCATGGGACATTGCAGTAGTGAACCGCGAAGTTGAAAAACCCGTAGGACTCTGCTGCAGTGCATTGCGGAATTGCAAACCCATAGAATAAGTGTTTTTTGGATGCTATCCTAAATAACGCGTTGATTTATGGATTGTAATTTCTTTTGTACCAAAAGGTGACTTGGCATAAGGAACAAACTTTGACATGTTTTTTCATGTTTCATTACTTAACATTAAGGGAGAGTGTTGGGTTTATAATATTAAGTGGGAAACTGCTTATTTATAAAACCCGCCAAAGATTGTATGTTTTTGGTTTATAGTTTATATTTAAAATACAAACATGATGGACTCAAACGGGTGGGCCTTTAAGAGTGAATCATGACCACCCACCTTATTTATAACAAGGTGATCTCATTGGAGATTAGTTACACAGGTTGTAATATGTATGCGGGCTATATGTGCAAGATGATTATAGATACATGATGCAAATGAGGTGAAACTCATGAGTGAATGTATGAGGCGGTTTGTAATCCCTTTTTGAAGGTGTAACTGTATGATGTGGAAATAGTGGGAGTGCTAGGTGAAAGTTTATTTTCAATAAAGATAAGTGATTTTTAGTGGGTTTTTTACCTTCTATGGTTTTCCCACTTATATCTTGTGTCTTTGTGTACATTTAATTTATGTTCATGTTGTTTACATCATGTAATTTGAATTATAAACATCTAATCTATGTTCTTAATTACTGCACTTCATAAACTATAATCTTCAGCAATTTATATTGTGGATTTATAATTTGTAATGTTATTCATTCCTTAAATTTCCTAGCATACATAAGGCATTGACATTCATAGAATGTCGACATCTTTGCCCATGTTTATGAGGAAACATATCCTTCGATAAGCTAAGTATTATCCTTGTGTTTTAAACAATTGTGTCATCATTCTATCATCGTTTGCTTTATCAATATAACTATATTATGAATTGTATTGTTGATGTAGATTAATTTTTTAGAGTATTCTATCTATAACATTCTTATACCTATTAATAAGTAAGGAAATAACTCTTATCAAACCCTTATCTTATTTTATTTAGGGTGTAAACACTTTGGAAATTACATGGTTGAAAAAGCAAGGACCTTACCAATTCCTACTAGCTGTCGATTTTACCAGAAGATTTATCAAACAAGGAACACATGGATGTTTGGAAATCATGGTAGCAATCACAACAATCAATTTTCTCACAACTGCACGTAAGATGCGCCCAAGTCTGAAGCTCCTTTTAACTATTTTCAATATTGAAATGCATTGTACAAGACATGTCAGCTGCATGCGGTTTATGAAGAAGCATCTAAAAGCATCATATTTGTTGATTGAATGTTGAAGCATTACATCGGACACCGACTTACATAAAATATCAACATCTTTGAACATGTTTCATAATAAACATATAGCGAATTACAAAGTCGAATAAGCATACATCTATATAAGTGACCACCTTTAGCTAAGCAACTACAGGTAAGGGGCATCCAAGCTGTCAAAATCACCCAAGGTGTAGACACCTAAAACATGCTTGCACTTAGCATTTCATCCAATTCAACCAATTGACAACACTTCGTTGATCAACCCTTCTTCGCTCCACTCTCGAATGCCCATTTACGACACCTTCTCAGTCGTATTCCTCCTATAATCAACTTAATTTGGCTAATATCTCTCTTATTAGCTAAACATTCCTTCTTTCGACCATTCAGAACCTCCCTAGTTCTCTCTAGACCACTTCTATTGGCTTCGTAGGCTATCTATCAGTCACAATTGATTATCCAGACCCCTCCCAACTCTCAATGAGTCTCTAATCACTTGCTAATCAAGTTTAACTAGCTTAAACACTAGTTAACTAGCCTAAACCAATATTAACTAAGCCTAAAGCATGTTAATACTAATCTAATCTAAAAGCTTTAGTCCCACATGCACCCAAATTCCAAACTCTTCCAAACTAGAAACTATAAATACAAGCCCAAGGCTTTCCTTTCAAATGGCCCTTCTCTCTCAAGCACTCTGGAATGGCATTAGAAATCATTTGTGATAGCTTTAAGTTATAGAACATTTGGATCTTGGCCATACTCCTTTGTTGAAAGCTCCTCCATCTTGCATCCATCCATTCCAAATATAGTTAGTAACGGAAGATCTAAAGCTTGGCCATGTAGCCAACTTGGAGAGATCTCTTCACTATGTTTGGGAGTAAACAACACACAATTTGATTGCTTAGAATCTAACTAGGTTCACTTTCATTAAGCTTTCATGGAGTAGAGAATAGTATACATGTTAGTTTTTGATGTTTTTGTCAAAGCTATAATGCTTGCATGTTAGTTTCCCTTGTTTAGCTCTTATCTCATGGTGCATGGATGAGTTAGCAAAGCTTTTAGGTTCTTTAGCCTCATTCCATAACTTTTGCAACTTTCCATTGCATACACAAGGCATGATCCTAGCCTCAATTGCTCACTCTCTGTGTTGGGTCATTGAAGGCCCCAAGTGTATTTGCATTTATTCTTATAAGGAAGAACAAACACTGTTAAAATTTTACACACCAATGCTATCAAAGAATTTTAAATATGCAAATTTATTATCTTTAGCAATACTATTTTTGTGCGGCAAGGAGTAGTTGAATAAGGGAGTACATGACAACAAACAAAATATTAAAGTGCATTGTATGAGACATGTCATCCATATGGGGTTTAGGAAGAAGCATTTGAAACCGTCATATTTGTTGATTGAATGCTAAAGCATTACATTGGGCACTAACTTACATAAAATGTCGATATCTCTGCCCATGTTTTAGAGGAAACGTATAGTGAATTACAAAGTCGAGTAAGCATACATCTATGTGAGTGATCACCTTTAGCTAAGTAACTACATGTAAGGGGCATCAAAACCGTCAAAATTGCATAGGACACGATCGTAGCCTCAACCGCTCCACTCTCCATAATGGGTCATCGGAGGCCTTTACACTCAACAAAAATTGATCCCTAGTAGATTCTATACGAGCCAAACAACTTCACCAATAGACCATACAACCTTTGATTAAAAATAACATTTGATTTAAAAGAGTGTTTGAAATTTTTGACAATTGACATGTCTAAAGCAATAACTAGACAAATATTTAAATGCCTTAACCTTAAATTTTGATTAATAAAATCATAAAAAATAAAGCTTATTATCACTTAAATTTGTAACGGATTTCTCTCACATATTTTCTGGTCGATTACGAGAATACCTCGACTAACATATAATAAACATATTTACCTTCCAAATTTCAATTTACTTGACAAATATGTTTACTTTATGTTATTTGCCCCTGGATTTACAATTTTCGTTATGTTTTCTTGACAAAGTTGTTATAACCCAAGGAAAATTGCAAATCAAGGGACTTCAAAACTAACAAAGATGCATACTTTTATAATAAAATACTAACTAGAGCATCCTTCCAACGTGCCATGCAGACACGCCACCCTTTAAAGCGGCCCCCACTCCCCGAATATGCTACACTTTAGCATCTTTCTCAGTTTATTCTTTCCACAAATATATTTAAAGAAATAAATATTCGCTACAGATATGACACGCGTCGGGCAGCAAGTGACCCAACGTAGCGTGAACACGGCGCCACTAGTTTTGGGTGAGATCCGTCGGAATTTAAAACACGGCCACAATCTCACCCGCCGGGAAAATATCCCTTCTAGAAGATAAATAAAAAAGAGGGTGGCGGTATTTTACTCACAAATTACAATCGGCAGTCTTTCAAAGCCATAGCATTCAGCTCAGAACTTCTACTTAAACTCCGCGTTCTTTTGTTTTCGTTGTACGGTTCAGATCTGTAGGCGACGGGTCACGCTCAATCCAGACCGAAAATGGCTGCCGCAGCTGCAGTCGCTTCACCCGCTGTGGAAGTCGATCAGATCTCCAAGCTTCGCTCCGAGGTCGCCAAGCTTCACCAGATCAGGTAATAACCAAAAGTACTGTAAACAGTTTTTAAATCTCAATTGAAATCCGCTAATGCGGGATCTCAGAGGTTTTTTTTTTTCGTTGTTGTCGTTGTCTATTGCAGTGAGAGTGAGAAGGAAGGGTTTATTCGGCTCGTTTCTCGTTACCTCAGGTAAGGGTTAATTAACTAGTCTGAAATCCAACTGCGATTTTAATTTTTGAAATTTTTATTTATTGCGATTTAAATTTGTTACCGATTTTCAGAAGATTTACCGGATTTGAATTTCTGCAAATTTTTATTACAATTCAGATCTTCGCAGGAATTATTAATTCTATTATGATTTATAGTTGTACGGTTTTGAGGGATTTTTCTTCGTCCAAGTTTAAGAGAATTTCTTAATTTTCTACGATTTACATTTCTACCGGTGTTCAAAACTTTTACTGCAATCAATCATTTCTAATTCTTACGAATTTCATAAAAATTACTGCTGATTTGAATTTCTATGGATTCCGGAACATCTACTGCGAGTAGTATTTCCCTGTTTTTTTGTTTTTTTAATTTTACAGTCTAGAAGCAAATTTCAGCTCATTTTAAACTATATAATTGCTGAAAATAAAATGTGATTGATATTTTTTATGTTGTTCGGGAATAAAATTTTACATATTTTTAAATCTATTTTTGGGAAACAAATTTCGAGGGATTTTAATTTTTCTCTGCCACGTTTTAAATGTCTGCCGATTTGAGAAATTTCTAAGTTTGCTTAGCTTAGATTTGCATGTTAAATATTTTCTGGTTTTCACCTTGAGGGACACACAAAGTTTACATGTTGAGCTCAAGTTTCTGTTTAGTACAGGATTTTCTTGTTTAAATGCTGCATTACGTCTGTTCCGAGAGTCACAACTGTGGCAATCTGACGAAAAATATCAGTGTTTACCTACGATATTTTGGATGCTATTGATAAATGCAGTGGAGAAGAGGAGAAGATTGAATGGGAGAAGATAAAGACTCCTACTGACGAGATTGTGGTGCCCTATGATGTTTTGGCCGCAGTAGGAGAAGGTCAGTGATCTGTTATTAGTCTGGTTTTTCACATTGAATTATTTTGTTAATACGACATCTTCCCAAAAATTTCAAGCGTATTTTTGCTTTAAAATGTACCATATCCTCAAAATTAATCTTGCCCATAAATGCTTTACGTTAAATTTAGTGCTGAGGCATTTTTGTTATGGATCTCTGTCTAGTATGTTTAAAAGTAAGTTTAATTTTGTTCTGTGATCTGTGGCAAATTAAAGCAGTTTTATCTGATATTTTATCCAAGGACCTCTACAAAAACACACTATTTCCTCAGTGCTACATTTCCTGCAAATTTTTAATATTAAATTTGGTGCTGAAATTTTTCGCTCATGGATCTCTGTTTTATATCACTAAAATTGAATTTGAATTTCTGTTGAAGATCTTTGGAATTTCAATTTTTTGTTACCCCCCACGCCCAAAATGTACAATTTTCTCAGAACTAACTCTGCCTGGAAAAGTTACATATTAAATTTGATGCTGAAACTTCTTCGTCACAAATTTTTGTTTAAGATGTTTAGTAATGAATTTTTGCTTGATATTTTACAGAGTTCTTGTTTGTGTTTGTCTGTTACTGAAATGTTCTCATCTTGAAACTATGTTTAATATTCTTAAAATTGAATTTGAATTTTTCCTTCAGATCATTCAGTGTTTTTTTTGAATTTTAGTAATTTCTCCAAAGATGTAGGATATTTTGTTTCTGAGTGAAGCATTGCAGTGATAATTATTGTGTGAAGTTTCTTGATACAACCACACGAAATTTATTGTGTCCAACATTTTGGGTCACTCTACAGGACCCATCACTAGGGAGAAAGTGTTGAAGCCAATGTGAAACGTTGGACACAATAAATTTCACGCAGTTGTATCAAGAAACTTCACACAATGTAGGATATTATTTTCTGAACCATCTTTGCCTGTAACAGGTTCTATTAAATTCTCTAATGAGACTCTTTACTTTACAGATACCCATTTAGTATGCTTTGAATTGTCCTTAATAACTTCTCGAGTTTTTTTTTTGAATATTTTTCTCTAAAATCATGATTCATTAGAACTAACTTTACTTGCAAGTGTTCTCCATTGAATTGTTGTTAATTGTCATTATGGTTCTCTATTTAGTCTGCTTAAAGTTGAAATTTCTTTTGATTTTAAGATCTCTAGACTTGGGATTTATTTATGTTCTCATTGCAGATACCAAGGAACTCCTTGACAAGCTGGTTGTACTGAAGCTTAATGGTGGTCTGGGAACAACGATGGGCTGTACTGGTCCCAAGTAAGTACCCTAAGTCATGACAATAAAAAACAATGTCTAATTAATCTAGGAATTAGTAAAAAGCATGGTAGTTTGTTGCTTTTGTAAGATGTAGCTCTCCACTGTTTGTGGGGGCGAGGGTGAATTTCTATATAAATCAAAATGTATATAGTTATATGATTGCAACAATGATACATCTTTAACTGATTTCCCATTCAATTTTAATACATTCTGATGTAATGTTAGCCTTCTTTGGCATAATATACCTATGAATTGGTTGTGATCAATTTTTTTGTGATATAAATTTTTGACTGGGGCGAGGCTAATGATCCACTGATTAGAACCAACTAACACCCAAAGGCATTAAGAAAATGCAGTTTACTAGGATTTAATTACAGATTCAAAGTTTATCTCTAAAATGGCCTGAAATGCCAAAGTGTAATATGCTGGCGGTTAATTTTTTTCATGTGAAAGTAAATTCATGATTGGTCTGCTGCACAGGATCCCCTAGTGAGGACAACCTACTAGTGCTCTTTGGCATTAAAAAAAATGTTTACTTTGATTTAAATTATGTTTCCATGTTTCACTTTTAAAAGACCATGAAATGACAGAGGATATTTTGCCTATGCCTTTGGCATGAAAAACGGAGTTTACTTTGATCTTAATTATATTTCTGTGTTTCACTTTTGAAATGCCCTGAAATGGCAGAGGATATTTTGCCTATGATATTCAATGTAACATTTTTGTGTGTGATAGAATTTCTTGATTTGTGTGTTGCATAGGATCCTTTACCTGGGACAACCTAACAATGTCTATGACATAAAATATGAAGCTTGCCTTGATCTAATTATAATGTCAAAATTTACTCCTAAAATGCCCTGAACTTGCAGAGATTTCTATGCCTTTTGTCGAAACTCCATTTAAAAGAAGTTATATATCTCCATACCTTGACATGGCTGTTAACTCTTCCATGCTTATTATAATATGCAGATCAGTCATTGAAGTTCGAAATGGGTTGACATTTCTGGACTTAATTGTCAGACAAATTGAGGTGAAGCGTTTATTTTGAGATTGAAGCATTTTTTTTGCTTGTCATTTTGGTTACAAATTTGTTGATAACTCATTTATCTCAACTGTTATTGCAGTCTTTGAACAACAAGTATCAAAGCAGCGTTCCATTGGTACTCATGAATTCATTTAACACACATGATGATACAATTGAGGTATTATATAATGTTTTTGTTTAAGTCTTAAATATATTATATCGTCGTCAATTCCTATGGATATTTGTAGAATTTTGACTTTCCACTTATGTGTATTTTTGTAGATTGTACGAAAGTACTCTAACTCAAACATTGACATCCACATATTTAACCAGGTTAGAGATATGCACTGGCAGTTTTACCAGATGCTATTATTTGAATTGTTTTTTTGCAGGCTTCCTTTTCTATTGCTTTCTGTCTATGGAATTCTTATGTTATAATGGTTGATTGTCTCTAGAGTCAATACCCACGCATGATTGCAGAAGATCTTACACCGTGGCCATGTAAAGGTCGGACAGACAAAGATGGATGGTAAATTTCATAACATTGTGATTAAAATTTGAACTTAACTGTTTCTGCTTTATTTTTCTATATTGGTGTTATGCTGCTATATTGGTGTTATACAGTTATACTGCATAAAGGCTTTTGAGCTTTGAGTTGATGTGTCAAATTCTTAGTAATCACATACAATCAAACATTCAACCCAGTATGCACCCTTTCTTCTTATTTCTTTGATGTTTCTCACAGAATTCTTGCTCATTCTTATAATATGGATGTTAGACAACTGTATTTTCAGCATTTAATCTACATCAATAAGCAACTTTAATAGTTGGGGGAGGGTCAGGATGTGGGCGGTGGGATGGGAGGGGGGTGGTGATTCTTTCTTGGACAAGCAACTTCCCAATACGGGTGGCTTAAGGGCCTGAAGAGGTGGGGGTGGGGGTTCGGGGAATGGCCTGAAGCATCTGTCAAACCATATCACCATGAGAGTAAAAACATATTAATTATCACACTGTTAAAAACTTTGTTACTTACAGGGAGACCAGGAGACAAGTAGGAGTCATATGCCTACTTCAAGAGACATCTCTAGTGGGCAGGAGATGCCCCATAGTATCTACTAATGCCTCAGTTGACATCTGCTTTGAAAAACGAAGACAGAGTCTCAAGACCCCAACTTTTATCACTAACTTAAACAAAGAAAGGGGCGGGAAATTTGGAGGGTATGCTATGTCATCAGGATTTTGAAGAAAAAACATACCAAAATAAAAAATTGCTGGCTTGGCCAGTATAGCTTTACAGGGATGATAATGACACAGTAGAGGACAGATGGAGGGATAAGCTTTTTTTTTTCGTTATGTACATTGTGTTTGTGTTTGTGTGTGTGCATATATATATTATACATATCATACATACCCCCATATCCATGTATCCCAGGTACCTTGATTCTGAAAATGGCACCCTCTTACCCATTTCAATACTCACATCTCCTGCTGATAAAGGTTAAATTATTAGACCCAAGATTATGAGTCCATGCTAGTTGTTATTTTTTAAAGTTCTTTATTCGTATCAAGACCTCTTCACTGATGCCAAATTTTCTTGTGAAAATTTCTAGAGCTTGCTCACTGTCCCTTTTTATTTGGAAATATGTATTAAACTCAGAATCATCTGCCCAAACCTGAAACCTGACTGTACATCACATGCACCCATTTATAATCTAATAGAAAAATACTTTGAAGATATATTTTCACTATGTTATTAATTTTTATTCATGTTCGCATTTGCTTCTTTATTTTTGGTTGAAGGTATCCACCTGGCCATGGAGATGTTTTTCCTGCTCTTCTTAACAGTGGGAAGCTTGATGAACTGTTAGCACAGGTTTGCTCCTCTTAACTGTGTTCTACCATTTTGGTTGGGGTGCCGATAACGTTACATCTATATGATATAGCGCATATTATTTCTAATTGTTTCTCTGTTTATTTTAGTTTGTCTCACCATGACTATGGTTTACAGGGTAAGGAGTATGTGTTTATAGCTAATTCTGACAACTTGGGAGCAACGGTTGACCTCAGTATCCTTTTTTAGCTTAGAGGTGAAACAAAATTAAGTTTGGCCTGGCCACAACAATTTCTATGACAAATAAATTCACTTATTGTATTGATATATTTATTTTCAAGATAATCATGCTATTTCTTGACCATCCATTAGAGATTTTGAATCATTTGGTCAAAAACCAAAATGAATACTGCATGGAGGTGAGTATGGAAGGACAGTTTGGTCTTGATTTTTACATTAAGGAAGATTGCAACCTCTAATTGAACATGGTGGAAACTCTGGCAGGTCACTCCCAAAACACTGGCAGATGTGAAAGGAGGTACTCTTATTTCATACGAAGGCAGGGTTCAAGTAAGAATCAAGTAACTTGTATTCTGTATCTAAAATAGGAATGTGCGTATTGATAACTTATGCATCTTAAGTATCACATTGTTTGGCTTCTCTATTGTCTGGATTAGTTCTCGTTTCTTTTGGGAGTCTTGTTTTTATTTGTCTATTCATGTTAATTACTTGAAAACTGATTCTTTGCACATTACTTTCATTGCCATGCTGATTAGTTCTCGACAGTTAGTTGTTGTGATTATAACATATTCTTGCAGCTCTTCTTTACTTAAATTTGCATTAGAATTTCAAATGAAGTTTTTTTTTTTCAAAGATGCATAAACCTTGTTTACTAGCAAGTAGTTTGAGGCTTGAGCTCACTACATCTTATCTTAATGGAGTCAAACACAAAGGGACTCGGTGGGTAAAAGGTACCTGAAGATAATGGATCCCTGCAGTTGTGGCTTAATAAATGGTTGCATGTAAAATAAATTGTTATCTAGACATTTTGAGTTGTAAAACCCATAGTCACTAGGAGACGGGGACGGGAATGGGTCTTGGAGATGGGGATGCTAATTTTCAGACATTGGGTACGGGGGTACTTGGAGACCGAAAAAGAAATAAAATATAAATATTTATATATTTAAATTTCTGAAAACAAAAAAAATTAAAATACTTAACAGATTTCAATTTCATAAACATCGAACGCTGAAATAAAATTCAGAAATATACAGAATGCATAAAAATGTTTTAGCACAGTACATGAGATTCTGATGAAAGTTGAAATTATAACTGTTGCAACTAATAATCTTTAGTCTTTTAAGCTCATAAAATATGAGTGTTGAGATTATATATTGATATATGTGCTTGTGAAACTAATTAAAAAGTATGAACAAATCTGGATTCACTCATCTACAAGATCAACTTCTTCAGGTACTCTTTCCACCATCTCCAAGTCCTCTGATAAGATACTCTCTAGGTCGTTATCATTCTCGAGGTCCAACTCTTTTGTAGACAATCGAATTGTGGGTAAATGACTGAGGACATCCATTTTAACCATCACATTCTGCAAACCCAACTCATCTCCATCATATGGAAGTTGGTCCCATTTCGTTGAAGGACCAATCCTATTACCTTGGGTCTTTAAGAGATAAAAGCCAAAGCATGTTTTGAATATAGACTAGGTTCTTTGTAGTGTTGCAGAGAGATGCGTCCCCAACCACTTGGCATGGGTCTTTGGTATGGGAAATGGGTACGAAGATGTCTTTGGTACTGGAATATGCATGCTGAGGATTTTTAGTCTCTTTGGCATTTCCCTTCGAAAATTGTGCCGTTTCCTCAAAAAGTCCTACTTGCGTTTTCATTTCAGCTGTCGGATTTTCCTTCACAGTTGCCAGATTTTCATTCATAGTTGTTGTTGGATTTGCAGTGGTTTTGGTATGGTCTTCATTGTAAAAACCCTGATGCCTGGGCAAATAAAAACATAAATGCCTAAATTGATTTTGATATTTGTATGTTATTTATAGAGCAATGCCTTGCATACATCCATGGCAATGCAGTTCAAGGCATTTGTGTTTGAAATGTTGTCATTTTGAACGACAATGTGTTGCATTGCCATTTTGAACGACAATGTGTTGCATTGCCATTTTGAATGCAATGCCTTGCATTGTTGTGGACGTCAATGTAGGGCATTGCTCTTCAAAAACTCACTAAATTTGTTATGTTTTATTAAAATTTTGTTTAGATTTTTAATATTTAATATTAATTTTAGTTTTAATGTGTATTTAATATTAATTTTTGTTTTAATTTTTAATATTTATTGTTTAATTTTAATTTTAGTTTTAAATAAATTTAAAATTTAAATATATCTCTAAATTTTTCATTCATATACTGTGTATTTTTTTGATGGCTAAATATAGGGTTGATGGGTCCCTTTCCAATATATTTCTTGCAAAATAAAGCATTACAAAACGGTAAGAGAATCACAAAATTGGTGACTTATCAAAGTCCTCCATAACTTACATAACAATAACTATATACTAAGTCCCTAACCAGAGGCAAATATCACATACCACAAAGTACGGGATCAAATCTAGCAGCTCCCGACAGTCCTGCAACATCAAGGCAGTCTTTAAGTCCAATTATCTAACTCGCTTTGCCATACCATGTGACCACCTAGATTGACATCAAAGCTATATTTGCGTGCCACTATTAGGAGAAACTTATAAGCCTCTGCAACTTTGACCATATCCCACTTATGAATATGCTTCCCAAAAGGAAGGAGCGGCTTTTTCATGGCAGCCAAGTCTGTGTAGGTTATGGAGGTACCAGTGGAATATCCCGACCTGCGATGCTTCTAAACCCTATCCACAAAATCAATAATCATTAATAAATGGGATTCAAGTTCTCAGAAGGCAGCCATTGAGAGGAGCCCATGCGAATCCACACCTGAGATTGGAAGATTCAGAGGGACGGAAACATTAAGCCCAACCAGATATTTATCCAACCCAACCCAATGCTCTTCCCTGATCAGTGAGACTGCAATAGCCCTGGTATGCAACTTATTCGGCTCAATCTGGAGCAAGTTATCCACAAACAAAGAGGCTACCTCAAAATTGACTTTGATACGCATGGCAAGGGCCACATAATCTCTTCCCAACAAATCTTTTATTGCCTTTAGCATCTTCTCTGTCTAAATAATGAAAATAATCTTCAGCTAATCATCTAAAATTGTAGTATCAAATGCCATTTCTCGGTAACGACCCTTAAAGGTGAAGTGTGGTAGACAGGGTTGATCCATCGCAGAGCAGCCGGAAAAAAAGGCGAAATTTCGGGGGGCAAAAAGGCAAATTCTGTTAAGTTTAATAATCAAGAAATTAATTGTTATCCATACACAAAGTCCTCCCCTATGGTAATTATTGATTATTTAAAAATTTAACAAGTATAGCCAGCAACAAAGATCTATTGTAGACCCTCAACTTGAATGAAGGGTTTTTTCTATTTTTTTGATTGGTAAATGAATGGTTGAGGCCATCCCCTAGGTGCCAGATTAACTGGGGGGCCAGTAACATGACCCAGCAAAGTGTAAGCCAATTGCCTACCACTGAGCTGCAGCCCTTGGGTGAATGAACGCAAATATCATAAGAGTGGTTTGTATTTGTCAACTATGGAAGTCTGTTTTCTGAAACTGTAATCGAGGGTTCACTCCTGAAATGGCTTTCAAGAAGTGGCAACACCTTCCAAATTAACTTTGTAGGACTCTTTTTTTTTTTTTCAAATCTTATACTGCTGACAAAGAATTAGGCATCCTATACAGATCCCGAAAAGGCAGTTCTCAAATAAACTTGGATGACCTCTTGGGAAGTAGTTTATTGTGTGCATTAAATGAAAATCATTGATTGGTTTCGTTTTGAAGGAATTTCGGAAGTTATTGTAAAAGCTCTATGGATAGCCTGATACTTCAAATGTTGAATGAGTGGACATAGTACACCACCTAATTGAAACAAAGGAGAAGGGAAATTGCTATTTAGATTGATAAGTATTTTTCATCTTACATAAACAAAGCTATTTGTATGCTAGTGATTTGATGCTTACATGTCTTTTCAACTTCTATTGCCCTTACCTTGAATTTATTATCAGGGTTTATTTATATCTATTTTTTCACTGTTGTCACAACCACTTAATAGAGTCCAAGGGTTATTTCTTCCAAGCATGTGAATTATTTTCCTAAATTGTAACATGGTTGTATCAACTGCTACTATTTTTCATTACATGGATATGTTAGTCGGCCCGTGAAGTTATTTGATGACTTATCTTATAGAGATGCCAGAGATGACTGACATTTTGTACTGTAATATTGTCCGAGTCCAGCTTTTGGAGATTGCACAGGTTCCGGAAGAGCATGTAAGTCAAATGACTTTGAGCATATTCACATATTTCTGGTGGCTTGAAGTTTCAATTAAGATAATACCAGTTTTTGTATATTTTGTAGGCATATTGATATGCTTTTCCGTGCTTTGTGATTTTATGATTCAGGTTGGCGAGTTCAAATCAATTGAGAAGTTCAAAATCTTCAACACCAATAACTTGTAAGTTAAATGTGTTCCATATTTTACTATGAATTGTAAGTGGTTTGGAGTCTTTCTTGTGTTGACCATTCATGCAACTGTGCAGGTGGGTGAACTTGAAGGCCATTAAAAGGCATGTGGAGGCCGATGCTCTTAAAACAGAGATAATTCCAAATCCAAAGGTAATGCATAGCCTCTTTGGCATTCTGCAATAAGCTTGTTCTTTTTGAATGTGTCTGTAAATTAGCCAGCTGCTGGAAAATGATATTAGCATTCATGGATTGTTTCCTCATTATTCAGGAAGTAGATGGCATAAAGGTTCTTCAGCTTGAAACAGCTGCAGGTGCTGCTATAAGGGTATGCATTGTGGCCGAAGATTATTGCATTGATCAGATTCATTTTGATGAACTGTTGTTCTTGCCAGATAATCTGACTTTGATTGCTCCCTGACTCCAGTTTTTTGATCGTGCAATTGGTGTCAATGTTCCAAGATCCCGCTTTCTTCCGGTTAAAGCAACTTCAGATCTGCTTCTTGTTCAGGTTGAGTATAGAGCATCATTCTGTTGACACCACACTATATTTCTTAGCAGTAATCCCATGAAAAGTTCTTATTGCTGTCAATAATATTTCTGCAGTCGGATCTTTACACTCTGGAAGATGGTTTCGTCATTCGAAATCCTGCGAGGGTCAACCCTGCAAATCCGTCCATTGAGTTGGGCCCTGAGTTCAAGAAGGTAAAAATATAAAGCTGTTATGTTATATCTTTTATGTGATGGTATTTCCAGTCAAATTTCTTGATTTTTGAGGCTTGTTTCTAATCTACAGGTTGGCAACTTCCTTAAACGTTTCAAGTCCATACCCAGCATCATTGACCTTGACAGTTTGAAGGTCTCAGGCGATGTGTGGTTTGGCAGTGGAATTATCTTGAAGGTTAGCATGTTTTTCTCACTGGTTTTCTAATGTGAGAGAAGTTTTATTGATGCTATCGTGCAAGACTTTGTGCATATTCTGCAATAATTACTTCTGCTCATTCACAGTTTTTCACTGTTTAAAATTGCTAAATTATTACCGCAGTAGAGAGGATTTGCACTTCGTGAAAAAAAGTTTGTTGCAGCTGCAATCTGAATCTTTAGGATATATGTTTTTCCAACTTTCATAACATGGGGGAAATAGGGTCTCTCAAATGAGCATCCCAAAACTCAGGATATATATAAGCACAAAACATTAACAATTAAACAACCAGCCGCTGTAGAGTCCATAGGTTCCATTTACATCAATGATCAACACTGCCACCAAAGCTCTCAGTCATTGGACCCAATGAAGATGCATGCCCATGCAGAACAGTAGGCCCTTATAGATCTACAGAATGGATACTGGCATCCAAATCAGAATATTTAGGATTCGATTTTTTTGCTTTTGAAAGCTTGTGGATCACTTTTTTTAATTCATGTTTTTATGGTGTTTTTGCTCTCTTTTAATCATCATTTATGGGCCAATGTGGGACTAACGTTCTCGCATGTCCCACCTTTTCAGGCTGGGGACAACTAGGAAACTCACTGTTTCTTGAGGGGATTGTTAAACCAAAAATTGCTTACTAAACATCTCTGGTCTTCGCTATAATCATCTCAGTTTTGGACACATTTGTGACTGGGAAAAGGCAGGTAGACATTCCAGTCAGCACAGGATTTTCAAACTGATGTTACTGGGTAGTGTTTAGTCGTTGTTTTTCTCTTTAATACTTCTACATTTATGCTAAATGCTTATCCTTGTTAAGTACGTGAACATGCTGTTTTGAAGTACAAATGTGTGCCCTTGGTGCCAAATCATCAATCCGATTTCTTGGATAAATGGTTTCTATAATTTTTTTTGGCCTCAAACCCCATGTGGGAGCCTCAAACCAGCTTCAACAAGATGGCTGCGGCTAGCTTGTTATGGTGCCTCTCTGCATCAAGGACAGTGAAGTTTCCAACGCCGCTCCTTGGACTTCCTTTCTATGCAATGCTTGTTGATCCTGTTGGGGCTTAAACTTCTCTATTCACATGATCCCATGCTCTTGCCATTGCTATAGCTTCACACTTAAAGCACAGTTAATTAGCTTAACCTTTTTATTCTGTCTGGCCATAAAAATGCTATGGTAGCCTTGTGCGTCTCCCGACACTTTTAAATTTTTGTTTAGCGGCCCTAAATATTATATCCTAAAGAAACATGATCAAAGATATGCCTGGTGTTCAAAACAATGGTTGCCTCTGCTCTTGTAACCATTCTCAGCACCTCTTCAAAAAAACAATACAAATTAGTGGTGCTAAACTAATAGCAGAAACACACAAAATTTAACAGAAAATATTTTCATTACTCAGAGCAACAACAACAAGAGCTACAATCAAGCTTCCCCTTGGCTATATTTTTTAATGCTTCCATCACAGTCAGATTACGGCTCCCACAGATTCTAACCTGCTGTGATGCCAAACATAAGATTTGGTCAGAGTATTATCAAGACAATACAGAAAATGTGCACAGAATATATAATTAATAGTCGACACACTGCATACTATCATTTGATAGGGTTTTACTTTTATATATAATAAACATCTCCTATTTTTTAGGAGATGTTTTCATCAACCCCGCTCCTCCCTCTACTCTTCCTATCTATTCTACGTAACAAACTCTTAGGATAGACAAACCCTCAACAAACCTAATAAACACAGGTTTAATATATTAAACCTATACACTAACTATATATATTAAACCTATATTTACTAACTATATATATTAAACCTATATACTATATGTGATGATCCAAATTTCCAACAGAAGAACAGCTTTGAGATTGTGCCAGATACCATGGTAAGGTTGCAGGGCCAGAGTTCATGCAGGCCTGGAAAGCCTATTTCCACGAAGTGGGGAAGCTTTACACACATGCGCGCGCGCGAGAGAGAGAGAGAGAGAGAGAGAGAGAGGCATTTTGTACAGATGTATCCACAATGCACATATATAGATAAACACACACAAGGATGCATCTCCAATTGCTAGGAGTTCAAAGATTCTTAACATAATTCCACAAGTATCCCCACAATTGAGGACACAGTTTGCTGTCCCATTAGTTGAGCAGTTCTGTGCATAAGTTAAAACTTCATTACTGATTTCCCTGGAATACTTAGGAGAGTTGCAGGTGAGGAAACAGGTGAGATCATTTTTTGCTTGCATCCATCATGCCAGCAGGAGATGCCAGTGCTTGCCATTTGCAGTGGGAGACATCCACTACAGACCCTGGGGTTTCATTTTAAAAACCCTGAAAAAGCCGTAACAGATTGTATGATCTATTAAATGTCTATTGTAAACTGCGGATCTAGGGTCAATATAACTGTAGTGTGAAGGTATATCAGATTTATTTTGGGAGCCTCATCAACGTGACATTTTATATGAATTTATTTCTCAACATTGAGAATTAATTTGCCCCACCCTAGACGGTGGTCCATTTTGATTGTAAATTTGATTGCAGATTTTCTGACAATTTATTCTATTTCTCAGAAACTATTTTTTCTATTGCAATAAAAAATTTAAAACAATCATTAATTTTATTAATCCTGGAATTAATAATAAAATGAAAATCTTACTTTATTTCTTCAACTATTGATGATGAATGGAGCTCCTGCTTTGTTTCAGGGGAAAGTCAGTATAGAAGCTAAGCAAGGGGAAAAACTTGAGATTCCTGATGATTCTGTAATTGAGAACAAGGTATTACGCTTGTTGAAGTACATTCTGCATCTGTTTCTGTCCCTCTGTTCTACAAAAGGTTGTCTCTTGAAGACTTGTGAATGTATTATACAATGTAAATTCAATTGTAGGAGCATAAATACTGACCAACTCTTTGCATAATTAATTGCCAAATTTAAAAACCAAGTGTCCGACTGATATGATATTGTTCTATGCAGGTCGTCAAGAGCATTGAGGATATTTAATCTAGCTTGTGATCCCCAGATATACGGCAGTTTTGATTTTTAGGTTTCTTGTTGAAGAGTATATAGAGTCGTGCATGTTTTTGGCATCCTTTTGTTTTATTATTTTCTGCTCTTTAGATGTTTTATGTTTAATTAGCAATTAGTTTCTTGACGTGTAAAAGATGAGCAGATCTTAGGCATGCAAGCCTAAGTTGAAAAACTGAAACATTATAAATAAATGCTCCCCTAGTTGGAATAAAATCACCATATGGAAAGGTTTTGTCACTTGGATAACAGAGCACACGACTGCTCCCTGTTACCTTCATTTTGTTGTGGAGTATATTGCCTATGTTTCTTAATTGTAAGTGTAAAGTTGTATGCTTTTCTTTGCGTGGCTTGCACAGTAACAGCTTTTGAGAGTGATGAGTAGAAACTACATTTATTTAATAGCTTTTGAAAGTGATGTGTGTGGAGACTAGCATTTCTTGCTTGTGATGTATATGAACAACATTCTTCTTTCTGGTAGAGCAGCTAGAAAATTCCTGATCTATTATGGTTTTCATGTAATCATCTAGTGCATTGTCACAAATTCAGTGGCCTACTCTCTGCGTAGCATGCTAAGTTGTTTGATAGGGTCAAATGTACATGGTAGATTTTTATTATTGTGCAATATTTTTGTATATGTGAAACTCCATTTTTGAAGTACTGTGGATACTATTGTGGAACAGTATGGTTACTTATATAAATGAAACGGGCGATATTGATTGCATTTATGCATTTTGAGTCATTGGTGTTTTTTGTGTGTTAATCCTTACCTATGTTAACATTTGGAAATAAGTAATACTACAAATTCTTATCTACAACAATGGCATTTAGTGTAAGCTTTATCTTTTAAGGTTGAAGGGTTGCATAAAAACAAACTAGGCTTGTGCAATTGGAAGTGCCTGCATGAAGCTGCTCATCTGGTCCTTCTTGGAGATCAAAATTGTCTAATGCTTCGATCAAAAGAAGCACTCTAGGAAACCGTGCCACATTGCACAATTGTGCGACATGAATAGCTCACTCTCTTATTGGTTATTATTGTATTTTGCTACTTTGGTGGACACAGCAATTTATTGTTTGCTCAACCACTTCTATTTGCTACATATTAAACAGATTTTATTTAGAAACATGGAAATTAACCTCAAAAATATGATTAATTAGTTATGAGTATCATATGTGACCTAAAACTCATCAAAATGCTAAATTTTGACCCGGTTTTTCAAAATATAAGGATTCCTTTTATTTTCGTATTTTGCAAGTTTTGGCCTTATAGAGTGGTTTTTGGGGGCTCAAATTTTGCTAAAAAACGTTTTGGCATTCTTTCGTCATGTTATTCATTCCCTTTTTTTTCTTTGAGTGGATGGTAGTGTTTATTAAACAAAGCATGTGTAGGAATTAGTCAATTTATTGCAGAGTCGTGAGATGAGTGAAATGTCAATGCTTAATTATCAATTATTGATAGTTCAAATTTAGATATTTACAAGTTCTCATATTTGAAGTATTTTTGTATGAACACTCACATAATGCTACTTATTTCGTAAATATTATAAGAATTGAAATAATACAAAGTGATTAAAAACAAACAAATCACAACAAATTTATGATTGTAATTACAAATATAAAATTTCTAATTTTTTTATTCTATTTATGCATTTTAAACATTATTTTACTTGTTTCTTAAGCAAAAGTTTGATGATAACATTGCTGCTAAATTTTATGTTAATGTATTTAATTTTCATCGATTATTATAAAATTTTAAGATGCATTTGTAATATAATTTGTAAGTTAGTATGTGGATAATTCACCTTTTGGTGCATATATATTCACTTATATTAATAGAGTGATATCAAAGCAAAGTTAGTAACCTGATTGACTTCCGCTATTAATAGGTTAAAGCAAACTTCGTTTGCAAAAAACTATTCTTCAAAATCTAATTGGAGTGTTGTAGTTCTTCTTTATAAAAGCACATGTGCTAATAATTGTGGAACAGAATTATTCATACTTTGACAAATACAATTGTGATGATCATGCTACCATTGATAAATGTGTATTCATTTTTTATGCATTATTGTATGATTTTAAGATGCATTTCTAATATTATTATTAATTTAATGTGGATAATTTCTCAATTGATGCACACTATTAACATACTAATAAAATTATTAACTTGATTGACTTTTAACTATTAATAATAAATTTGTTTTGCAAGCAATTACTATCCAAATTAAACCCTAGCTTATTAACTTTTCTTTATGAGAGCATATAATTAGTGTGTGGTAATTATTGAGGATGAAAGGCCGTCTTTTTTTTTTTGGGAGGGAATTCAAGTAAGAGCTTTTTAATAAAATTGTGGTAGGCATGTTACTCTTGACCAATCAATGTTATGTTGTTTATTTAAGCTTTCATTGATTTATTATAGGTGCGTGCGTGTGAGTGTTAGTTTTGTAGTTATTTTACAATGATTACAAAGTATGTTTTTAGAGTAATAAAAGTTTCACCTTGTGTTGTATAATGGTTTATATATTGAATCTATAGTTTGTCTTTTTTTTAGATATTCAAATCATATTTGCATTTTTCAAACAAAATTGGTAGGTATTTGAATTTAACATACTTTTTAAGTGTTTTTTTGCAATTTATATCAAGATCTATTTAAGTGTTTTTTTGCAATTTATATCGAGATCTAGTGACCTACTCTGATTAACTTATTTTATGCTCTCATTTTGTCTTTATTGAGCTTTTGGCTAATATGAAATTGGTGAAAATGACAAGGTATCAAGGGTTTATATTTTGGTGTATTTTTAGATCTCTTATAAGTAGAATTGTGTTTGGCGGTTTAACACCTTAAAAGTTTTCATTCTAGGCAAAACAACAATAAGTTTTACCTCATTCATAGTGGGGGGTATTTTTCAAAATTTCATGCCATTAGACAACATTGAGTGAATTTTAGATTTTACGTAGTTCACGATATAAAGGAGTTGTATATGGTTTTTTATCTTTGTCGATAGGTATTGTTTTTACCATTTGTTTATGTGGCACACCAACAAGAAGATAGCCCTAGGAAGTTACTCTTTATGTAAATCAAAGATAGGATAATGTGCCTACATGAATGGTGGAATTCTCCGCAATCGGTGCTCTTAAACATTGGTCTGATTCACTATTTACAAACATGTAAAGTATATCGAAGAGCTTACATCATAAACACACCTTGACCTAGTGAATCCTTTGGGTGTATCTAAAAGTTTAGCATAATATTTTTCAGAAATGGAATTTTAATTGTAGTTTTGGTTCAAAATTTTAGGTAGTTTTTGTACAAAACCCTGGTCAAATATAGTGCATATTTTCTTTTAAAGTTTCGATTCAAATATTTTGTTTAGCTGTAGTATAGATTCTATCTCAATTTTATTTAATATTTTATTCAGTTATATGCAAGATCTTTGTTTAAGTACAAAAGCCTAGTGACAAGTGTAATTGGTGTTAACCAAGAAAAAATATAACAATATTTTATTAACGAAAAATAATAGTCATTATATTATTATGAATAGGCTATGTTATTTAAAGACATTGAACATCCAAAATAAGTTCCTAGATATTAGGAACAACTATAAAAATTAGGAGATGCAAACATTACAAGGCTTTGATGAGAATAACAATAATAACCACAATTCAAACAACTTAAAATATATGATAATTCAAATATTTGACTATGGCGAATTAAGCACCCCTAGGCTAAACCTACCATTCCCTCCCTTAATTCAATATGGCCTCAAGTGAGATAAAAAAATTATTTGAAGGCCTTAAGTTTTTCTCATGCAAATGACTTTGTGAAGTCATTTGCACATTGATATCTTGTCAAGAAAAACTAGAGTTAGATGTTGTGTTGTTGAACAAGCTCGCATATGAAATTTACCTATACTTCAATGTGCTTCGCAAGTTCATAAAAAACTAAATTTCAAAGAAGTTTGAAATGTCTTAATTTGTAGACATACAAGATGGTTACTTATGTGGCACTCTTAATCCTTTAAGTATGTGACGTAGTCATATTGCTTTACATACACCTGTTATGACACAATTTTTTGCTTCAGTAGAATATCGAGAAACAAAGTTTCGTTGCTTGTTCCCCTATGATATTAGACAAGATCCCAAAAAGAACACATCTAAAAGTGGATTTCTGATCATATATATTTCCTACATGATTTGATTTAGAATACCTTGTCAAGAAGAATTGATCATTTTTCTTGTATTATACACCAAAGTCCATAGTTCCTCGTATGTATATCAAAATCAACTTTGTTGTTTTTCAATGACATATTTTCAGCTCTTGCATGAATCGTGAGAGATAAACAACAATATAATTAGTGTCTAGCATAATATATGTTAAGTAAATGGAACTCCTAATCAATTGCCGATAAAATAATTACATTTACTTGTGGTGATGGATCTTAACGAGGAAAACAAAGTTTTGCCTCCATAGGTGTGGCTATAGGCTTACAATCCATCATCTGAAATTTCTCGATAATTGTCTAATGCAATAGCCTGAGAATTGTCATGTTAAATGGTTTATTAAGATATTTCTTCTTTGCAATGATCATTTTCACAAAATTTCTAATGATGACTAGATCGTCACCATATAAAACATCAATCACAATCTCCCCTTTGCTATTTGAGGTAAAAATTTGGATCATAGGGACTCTTTTAGAATCCATGTTGAATAATATGCTCATCAATCTCTATATACCAAGTTCTGAGAGACATTTTGAGACCATACACCAATTTATAAGCCTGCACACCCTTTATTCTCTGTCAGGTGTGACAAACGCTTCTAGTTAAGTCATGTAGACTTCTTTATATAGGTATACATTAAGAAAGACATTTTTACATCCACTTAGTGGACTTTCCATCCAAATTGAGCAACCATGGAAAATATCATTCTCATAGTCTTAATATTGGTGGTGGGAGCAAATGTCTCCTCATACTCAATGCCTTCTTTTATAGCACACCTTTCGCTACAAATTTTTCCTTGCGCTTGTTAATGCTTCTGATGCAGGAGCATCACTTGTAAATAATCGAATTTTAGCTTTCTTAGTTATTTTAGGTTGTGAAGGTCCATTATAGTGATTTGACATGTTTTTTTGTCCATTTGGACTTTTGTGGCCTTATAATAAGCGGTCTTTGGAGTTACCCTCCAAAACCACATTTCAAACGTTTGAATTAGTCCTTAATTGTATTAGAGGTCTATGAGTTAGCGTAGGTTTAATAAAGGATGTAAAAAGGGTCATGGAACATAAGATCATCTAGACATGGCCTACTTGACCCTAACAAGGCTTTAACTCACTTTGGGCATCCTAATCATAGGTGAGTTGGGTGGTTTGAAACCCTAACTACCTCTTTCTCACCCATGTTGTAAGAAAACTCGAATGGAATAGAGAGGGTAAAGTGTGAGACGGTTAGTAGAGGAAGAAGAAGTTTTGAACAAATCCTAATGGCTCAAGAAGCCTTGTATTACACATGAAATTAATAAATCAAAGGACTTTCTTGAGCACCATTTATCGTCTTCATGAAAACATGTGAATTTTATGAATGAAAGTTGTTTAGATATGACTTGATGAAGGTGTTACATGTAAATGAGGTTTGTACAAACTTGTAAAGGATATGAAGGAGTGAACAAAGTTATGAAGCTTCAAGAGTCCACATATATGGAGGAAACTTGAAGGAAGCCAAAACAAGGAGAATAACATGGTATAGAGAACCATATGGTGTTAAGACCTAAGAAGACCTAGAATCCAAATTTGGGAATTGTAACTCCTTTCTCCCTCATGGAGGAAATGATTTTCCAGACATGAGAGTTACACAACACTCCCATATGTACCCTCTTATTTTGATCTATGAGAACGAGTATACTATTTTTCTCTATGCACGATTCTAATTATTTGATTAATTCTTGATGATTGCATGGAACTTGTTTGATTCTGCTGGAGTGCAACCATGTTGATGTGCACGAGTTTCCATTTTGATCCTTGCAATCCAATCTCACATGGTATCATAGTTGGGATTCAGTAAACATGTACTCGCATTTATTGGTTGTTAAATACTTATCATAGTTTCATTTTTATCACTTCTCATGCAAGTTTATTAATCATTTTTTGGATTGTTTTATTCTGGATTAACATCTCTTGTTTTGGAGTTTTTTGTTTGTGGTTTATTTTTACATGTGTAGTTTTCAGAGTTTTCCTACTAACTTTGGCTAGTCACAACAACATTTGGCAGAAAATCTCTTGTTGGAGGTATTTATGGTTTACTGGTTTTATTGGATTTTCATATTAAAAGTTTATTTTTTGGAATTTTTGGTTTTCCTCCAACTCCTTCCTCCTTTCTGCCCTATTTAGCCCCTGGCTCCTACCGAGCTCCCTCTGAGATCCTCTCCTTGCCAACTTGATCGATCCATTTACTGGCTCGATGAGCTCCTCCACCTACTCGGCGAGCTCCTCGAGCTCTTTTTTAGGCACCTCGAGCTCTTTATCAAGCTCCTCTAGCTCGCTATTGGTCCGTGTGTATTGGTTTTTCCTTGATCTCGGTTGGAGGGTTGGTTTTCGCTTAGTCGTTGCCGACTTGTGCTTCTCCCAAGCTCGCTTCTTGTCCTATTCTAGGCTCAATGAGCCCTTTTTTCGCTCGACCTGTGTTTTCTTTGACTTGTCATGTTGGGTTCCCTACTTGTGCCAAGTTCACCTGGGATAACCTTGTTTTCTTAGACCTCAACTTGCTCGTCATCCCCGCTCCTACCTAGACCTTGCATCGTCTTCCATGTGTGCTTAGTGTGATCCCTAAGGCCCGTCTCTTCCCCCCGAGCTCATTCTCGTGCCATCTAGCTCGACTCACCTAGAACCTTGTCACCTTTTCTCGACCGCTTGTGTTTGAACCCTGCTACACCTTGTTTAGTCATGACTTGGTCAGCTTGTTCCCTATGCATGCGTTCAACCTTGTTGCATTTTCCTCAGCTCATTTGTCGAGTTGTACATAGTAACCACCCGAGCCTAGACCTAACTAACCCACTTCGAGCCCACCACTTGCACTACGTGGCTCACCCACATTCCTCCTTTGACAAGTCTCAATTTGTTTTCCCTCCCAATTCAATTCTTGCCCACATATTTTAATTATAAGCTTTGTATAAAGTTTTTTGACTTACTTTATAATCTTTTAAAGCATAACTTATATTATTAATCATAAGGTAGGTTTTTAAATCTCAAAAAGGAAGAAAACATTTTTACAAGTAGGACATTTAAATTTGGAGGTAGCTTTTTTGTTAAAGAAATCCTTTTTAATTTCTAAATTATTTTTAATTAAATTAATTGGGTAAAAATATTGCAAATTAGCGTTATTGGGTGTTTCCAACCATGTGGGTGTGTAGGAGCCCTTTTTTTCTTTTTGGAGGCTTTCTTGCATTTTGGCAGGCTTTTGACTAGTCTTTTGAGTCATTTCTTTCTTGTAATCACTCCTGTTATTCCTTACGGGCTATTGAGTGCGTTCGCCACAACCTTATGACAAGGGAGTTTCTTGCGATGTGAGACGTTGTTTCTCACACAACTATTTTCTCTCCCTTCTTGTTTCCACATCTTTTTGTGCTTGTTACGATGTCAAACTGTTGCGATCACCTAAAACTTGATTGTGGTCTCCACACTTGCGTGTTATTATGTTGATTGAAAGATGAGTTGTCAACTATTTCAAGATGCACATTTGCATCTGATTGTAATCAACACACTAAACTATAAAGTGCCATAAATAGGGGGTGAAAATATTGTTTTGGGGTGTGTGTGTGTGCTTCTTTTCATTTATGCATTTTTTTTCTCTCTCTTCACGATGGATGCTCTTTGTTTTCCTTTTCTCACGTCGTTTAACTTATTTGAATGGTTGTTCCGCATCACTATGGGAGTAGAGACTGAACTTGATGACGAATTCAAAAAATCTAGGTGGTTTAACCGATATGACGAATCCTTGGGTATTCTCTGTATGTTCATCTCTCCTGAATTTCTCTTCCACATTGAGGTTTCTAAGATCTATTGAGTTTTTCACAACACCCAATGGATCCTAGAAAAATCTTGACGATGTGTTTAGAAAACAAGATGACATGAGAGGGCACAAGTTGGAGAATGAACTGCTAGGATTAACTCCTAACAACTTTGATAACCTTCAAGATTTCTTATCAAAGTTTGTCCACACTAGATTACAATTGAAAGAATGTGGAATCACTAAAAAGGATGCCTAGTTGATCTTGTCAATTCTTTCTAAACTTGGCCCCAAATACTCCATCTTTGTTTCTACTTTCTATGCCACAAAAGAAGCTCTAGGGGCTACTTGGAAAATGCTCTCATTTGACAACTTTTCATCCCAACTCATTCGAGAACAAGATAAGTTGATTTAAATGGTAGCACTCAAATCTAAGTCACATGCCTTTGTAGAAAGTACTGGTAAGGGAAATGATAAGAAATAGGAAAAGAAGAAAGAGAAAAAAGACCAACCGAAGAAGGAAACCAAGACAAATCAAACCCAAACCAAATCTAACACGAACACTTCTACTTCTGATCCCAAAGCAAAGACGGAAAAGAGTAAGTGTTCCTATTGTAGGAAGATTGGACATGAGGAACATCATTGTATAAGAAAACAAATAGATCACCTAAATCATTTACTTGATAAAAATAATGTAAGTGTTCCCGAGTCTATCAAACAAAATGCTTTGAAGTCTTAGACTTCCAAAGAAAAGGAGTCTAAATCTGAGAAGAAGAAAGGAAAGGCCCTTATAGCTAGTGGATCATTGATTCTAGTGCCTCGCACCATATGGGATCTTCACATGTTAATTTTTCTAACATTAAACCATGTTGCATGTCCCAAATCATTTCGGGTGATGATACGTGGTTTTGAATTTTGGTAGTGGATCGGTAGAAGTAGAAGGCGGAACATTTAACCACGTGTTGAGTGTTCCCTATCTCTCTAACAATCTCCTATTGGTTTACCAAATCACTCATCTTGGGGAAGGAATGCGAGTGAAATTTAATCCTAACTCAGTGATTATTTGTGAGCTTCACATTGAGTCCACAGTGAGTGAGGTAAAGGTGGATCATCAATCACGATTGTACACCTTCTCCCATTTTAATTTTGATTCGACACCCACTGCCTTTCTTACTCACGCAAATGAGGTCAACAAGATATGACATGAGAGTTTTGGTAATCTAAACTATCATTTCCTTAAACAGTTGAGCCAACACGAGATGTTCAACGAGTTACCCCACGTCAAAATTTTTAAGGGTCTTTATGAGGGTTGTGCCCTCAGAAAGCACCCCCGAAGAAAGTTTTAGAAAAGGAAAATCCTGGAGAGCTTCTTTTCATTTAGATCTTGTTCATATTGACATTTTTGTTCCTCTCCCTTATCCTTTGTTTACTAGAGATCTTTATATCCTTACCTTCATTGATGACTTTCCACTTTACACTTGGGTGTATTTTCTCAAACAGAAATCTAAAATTTTCAACCACTTTCAAGACTTCAATGCTCTTGCTAAGAAACAAGATGAAAAATCTATCAAGATTCTTTGAAGCGACATAAGCAAGTATGTGAGCAATAGGTTTGATGATTTTTGTACCTTCAAAGGGATTTATTTGTAGCATACATTTGCGTACAACCCTTCAAAAAATGGAGTTTTGGAAAGAAAGAACCGAACACTTAAGGAGATGGCCACTTGTATGGTTCACTCTATATCCCTTTCTCCGCAGTATTGGGCTGAAATAGTGAACTACGATTTTTACTTTCAGAATCATGTTTCACATAAGGTAGTAAGAGGGATGACACCCTTTGAAGCTTGGTTTGTATGAAAACCTAATGTCGAGCACTTTTGAGTCTTTAGACGAACTGCTATGGCTTAGATTCCCACAAAGAGAGGCAAGGATCTGGAACCACACTTCAGACATTATATCTTTGTAGGGTATCATAGTAGCATGAAGGGTTATAGATTATTGAACCCTACAACATCAAATTTATATTGAGAGAATTGTGAAGTTTGATGAGTTGTCTTCAACTTCCACTTCTCCACCTACTGAGGTCCTTTTGCCTCTCTCTGACACTGATTCTGATTCTTATGATGATGATCTTATTGATCCTCCTCCTCCTCCTGATCTTCCTTATCCTCCCACTCTTCAAGATTCAAAGTCTTCTAATTTTGATAGTAGTGATGATGAGGATTATGACCCCTCTCACTCGAGTGAAGAATATATAGATTATGATCCTGACTCTCCTCTTGGTCCTCGTTGGGCTAGGTAGATGTTATCCAAATAGCTCTCCTAGTGATTTTAATAACTTGCAGACACATCCTGATCCCCTTCACATTCTTCTATCTCCTTCCATTTTCCCTTGCGCGCCTTCCTCTTTCCGCTCGTTTTCTCTCCTATCCCGTCGTGCACTCCTTGCGTGCACCTCCCCAGACTTACCTCCCAATCAGCCAAGTCCATGGCATTCCTCTTGCACGCATAGCGCACACCCCTCTTCACCTCTTTCTTCCATTTCTCCCTTGTGCCCGCACTCCGCGCGTTCACCTTCTTTCTGGTCAGCTCGGTGCACCTCCAAAGTTAAATCCAAAGGGGCAAACCCAAATGATCACAAAGCTTCCACACATCCAAGAGCCCCAAAATTTGTACCGCCTGTTGAAAAGTCTTTGACTCAGCGGAGGGTGCCAAGTGTCTTAACGATGCACATTCAAAAGAGGGATCCAGGTCGGAGACTCAAACTTGCGCCAGCCCTCCATGTAGCAAGTGGTTAATAGAGGTCAAATCCAAAAGCAAGAGTGGGCCAAAAAACAACTAAGTATAGAGTACAACCAAGTGTCTCAACGGCACTATTTCAAGGATCAAGTCTGGAGGCAGTCCCTAAAGAAGCGCCTAGCCTCCACGTGTCTTGGGTCGGATACAGTGCCTCCACCCTTTGAAAAGACTCAGGAAGAATACAAAGGAAATAGGGAAACCCGCGGATGCCGCCACGTGTCACATGGGTGCTATTCTAAGAGTGACGGAAGAGTCAAATCTCCAAGGTGCACGAGGCTGCCACATGGACCCTGTACGAAAAACTCTTTAAAATATTGCGCGCCTGTGATTCAAATATTCAAATGGCCATATATTTTCACTGGAAACTCAGATTTTGGCAGGAGAAGACTTTTTGGAAACGTCTCGACATCCTATATGCCTTGGAAACATAAAATATCATTTTAATAGGATTTGGTGGGTGAAAATGAAGAAACGTCTATCAGGCCATTAAAGCATAATCGGATTTCTTCAACCACCAGATCTGATTCGACTCGATCCGACGTTCCTCCTCCTTTGAGGCGCCGAACAAGTAATTGATGCAGACATGACAGATTTGGGGCAGATTTGCAGGAGGTATTAACGATGGTGGTTGAGCTTCAAATTAGTTTTTCCCGCTTTTCTCTCTCTCTTTCTTCCCTCTATGCTGAATCTATAAAAGATAGGGTCAGGGTTCATTGTAAAAGGTTGGACACTTTGGATCCTTACGCATGTTGTTAAGGACTCCACATTTTCTGTATTTTGAGTTGCAGACCTCCATGTTTGGCTCTTGCATGTGGATATCGGCCTCCTTATCATTGTAACAGTTATGTGCATTTTTGGAAGTAATAGAAGCATCATTTTGTGACTATTCTCTATCCTAACGCGTTTACATTCCTTCTTCTTGCCTCTTCTCTTGCATTGTGTATTGTTGTGCTACTTCAGGTCCCTTGCAGTTCCATATTTGGTTGTGTTCCATGATAGTGATTTGGTGAATTGGTGTTTTGTTGTGCTATTTGTTCCTAGCCTCCTTTCACACATTCCCTGTCATTCTTGCTTAGAACAAATAGTGTTCATCCCTCTTTTCTGGTGCTATTGCCTTTTGGTGTAGTTTACTTCATGTTATCCTTCTTTCCTTGGTCCCTTGGCATTCTTAGCTTAGTTTCCCCTTTCAGTAGTAGCAGTAGAAATAGATAGAGGAACTTGTCTTCTCCGGAGATCTATCCCAAGTGCGCAAGGTCCCACATCTTGGGGACGGTTCCATTGTGGTCTCAGACACCTCGTCCCTTTCGAGATACAAGATGCGAGTGCACGTTTAAGCAACCAAATTTTCTGGCACGCCCGGTGGGACCAACATTGAAATCTCAAATTTCATATATCTAAGTTCTGGTGTGTGAATTGAGTGTTTCAACCTTTGGAGGATCATTTCAAACACATCTGGTAAACTCCCAATATTTAAGATCTCTATTTCGGTAGTCTTGAGCACCTTTCATGAGAAGAGTGCACATAAGAAGAAGTGCAACAACTAAAGATTCTTTTGAATACCTCCAACTATCCCCAAGAATAATTCGTTCCAGAAAGCCCACGTGTGCATCTCTATCTCCAGCGTACTGCGCCCACTCAACTCCTCCTGAAAGCAGACAACCTATGTGCCCGGCAATGGCACATTAGCAACCTCCTCCATTAAGAAGCTTTGCAAAATTTGATGGTGGGAGTCCCTTACTCTTGGCCTTGCAACACGATATCCCAAATGGTACGCTCAAGAGTATTCCTTATTTACTGGTGAGAATCAAGTCACCCCTCAGGAGCATATCCAGGATGTGGAAAATGTGTGTTCACTCTATCTGATCACACATAATGATGTAGCAGTCAGGTTGCTTGCAGCCTCTTTCAAAGGTAAAGCACTTCAATGGTACTGAGGCTTAAGACTTGGATCTATTAGCACTTGGGATAAGCTGGGAACAACTCTATGCAGTTATTTTGAAGACGAGTCAGATCACCTATCTTTGGTGGAGCAACTAACAACAACAAGGAGGTCGTCCAATGAGCAAATGAATGATTTCAAGATCAGATTTCAGAAGACTTGGGACAGAATCCCTCTTGTGGTAAGACCTACAGCCCAACATGCTTTCCTTTATTATCTGAAGGTGCTCAACAACGATATTTCAGTTATGATCCAATCTATGGGAGGTAGGAATCTACCAGCTACTTATAACATTACAGTAAGGGCAGAAAATAGTCTCATTTAGACGGGAAAGTTGGCTCCTAGACCGCCCATGCCCTTGTTCCTAGAAATGCCGCAAGCACCCCAACCTTCTATAGCCTCTATTCCTACTCCTGAGAAAAGCGTGCAACTAGTTGTTTCAACATCCTATTCTCCATCACAGTAGATGGAAGATGAAGAATTGAAGGCCTTGAATAGAAATTTATCAAACAAGGTCATATCATTAGAAAAGTAGCAAGCACAAGCATATAGAGGCATTTCCAATCAGGTGCATGGCCAAAGCAATCAGCCTTGACGAAACCAATATGGAAATCAAAGATACACGCCCAACCAGCAGAATGATAGGTGATAGCCTAATGCACATTTTCCCTTGCAAGTTGTCCCTCCCATGCCTTCTCTCCTAGCACCCAATGTGAGTCGAGCGCTTGTTCTGGTTCAGAACAACTTGGCACAAGAGTCAGAATGGTGCTTCCCTTGCAAAATGCCTCATAGTCAGTATCATTGTGCTAATGTTGCACGCGCCCAAGCCTTCATGATCTATAATACTTCATCCTGTGAGCCCTCAACAAGCACTCATGAAGTAGATAATCCAGAACGACCAGAAGTTCCTCTGGATTCTAATTTGATGTTCTTTGGCGTAGATGACTTCTGTGCAATCAACCAAGCTGCAGAAGATACAAACAGACTGCACACCCAAATTTCAGACAATATAAGATATACGAAAAAAATATTAGAGTCAGGGGTGCATGTCACAGTACCCAGCAATACAAGCAGATCTTTAGAAGAAAAAATAATCAAGATAGGACCTCTTGCAACAAAAAGTGTTCAAATCCTTGTGCAGGAGGTCCCATGTAAATCTCCTTTTGAAGCAACACGTGGCCCATCCTTTGGTAGTTAAAGCCTCTGCTCTAGCTAAAATTCAGGCTTCCGTGTGCTTGAAACAGTCAAGAAAGGATGTTGTTCCCCAAATGCACAAGGCGGGGGGGTGCTTCCTGTTCAACATTATTGACCAGATGAAGAAAACAAACATAAATGTCACAATGTGGGATTGCCTTGACCATTCCATTTTAGTAGGATCTGTTACATGAAGCCCTGGTGCAACATTCACGTGCGCTAACTCAGTTATACAGAAGCTACACACTTTTGTTAAAATCTTTCCAAGAAGAGGAGAAACAAGTAAGTAAAGTTACTAAAACCCCACCCTTCTATATATCCTTGGTTATAGGAAAACACCTAGTGCATAATTTCTTGATTGACTCAGGCGTGCTAGTACTTTTGTCATGCCTAAGAAGATAGATGATGTCTTAGGACTTAAATATAGCCCTTTATCTAAAGGAGTCCTACAACTTGATGGCAAAATTGAAACCACCTTAGGAGTCATCAAGGACCTTTAGTTAACCATCCATGCATGTCTAAGCCTGATAATTACTCAAGTTGTGTCAATTATTGACTTGCCTGCCTCCTTTGTTTTCCCTATGTATATGAAGATAATTTACTGCTTAAGTGGGTGGTTACTTGTCTTCTAATTGGTCTCATATATTACTCAAGACAAGGTATGGTACCCAGTTTACCATACAAGTTGAGCCCATATTTTATTTTCATATAGAACCATATGTCCCATCCCCTCTCCAAACCAATTGTCTTATCCAGGAAGAACAAGTTTTAGTTCCTGAAGAGCAGTCTCTTCCACCCCCTGTTCTAGACTTAGTACTTGATGAATGGGCAGAAAGGCGTCACAAATTTGATCCCTATGCTGAAGAACTGGAAGCCTATGAAACCGAACTTGGTACTTATTGCATTCTAGAAGAAGACACTATGCTTCCATGCGTGCTCATAGGAGACATAAGTTCAAATTGGTCTATGGAAGTTATACTTTGATGGATTCAGAAGCAAAAATGGTGCGTAGGAGCAAGATTGGTTCTCATTATCCCCTAGGGATGAGAAATTTTTCTTCGCGCATAGGGTGCAATTTGCATGTTCCAACGATGAGGCAGAATACGAAGCACTCGTGCATGGCTTGCTTATTACTAAAAAGAAGAAAATTAAAGTGTTGTAGATATTTGGGGACACAGAATTTGTCATCCACCAGGTCACCAAAAAATGCCCAGATAAAGAATAAGATTCGTAAAGATTATAAACATAGAGTTTGGGACCCTATTTGTGAGATTTGATGCCCTTAATCTACAGGTAGTTCCATGAATAATGAACAAAGAAGCTGACCAAATGGCTGCAACTCGGTTTACATTTTTCTCTTGCTGAGGACTTTTTCAGAGGCAACACTCAACACATTAAGATGGTAACCATACCATCAATTCCAAATAATAACACCAACTGGAAAGTGTTTGACAGTAACGTGTAAATCGTGCAGTTTATCCAAAATGAAGCTGAATTTTCATCAAGTATGCAAGCTAACTTGCATGACAACTATGGTGACCAAGTAATACAACTAAATACAAATAAGTTTCCTAAAGGGATGGTCACCTTAGAACAAATGTTCAGCCCTGATGACGAGTTCAAGGGTGAAGAAAGATACATGCGCGCCGCGCAAGAGGATTGATCCTCCATTACTATTACGTGTGGAAAGGAGCTGCTGCTTAGCAGGACTTGTCCAGATGAAGAAAAACAAGCCTTCATCTCTCTCTATAAAAAATAAAGTGACATTTTCTCATGGGAGTATTGAAGAACTCAAATGTTTTGATCTAAGTGTTGCTCAACACTCCATATACCTTGATCCTAGTATAAAGCCCGTCAGACAGAAACATCGCTAGTCAATCTAAAGATAGAGCCCCTCATGAGAAAAAAACTATCAAAACTCATTGAGGCAAAAAATATCTTTCCTATCAAATACTCTACCTGGTTTGCAAATTTGGTTCTATCACGTAAGAAAAATGGTGAAATTAGACTTTGTGTTGATTTCAGATATTTGAATAAGGCGTCTCTAAAGGATCACTATCCTTTGCCTTCAATGGAGCAGATTCTGTAGACTGTGGCTAGTGCGTAAAGATTCTCCATGCTAGATGGGTATTCGAGTTTCAACCAGATATTGGTCAAGGAAGAGGATCAATTCAAAACAACATTTACAACCAAGTGGGGAACATATGCATACCAAAAAATGCCCTTTGGTTTGTCAAATGCGGGTGCAACATTTCAGCACGCCATAGATATTGCCTTCAAAGGGTTACATCAATGAGTTCATCTTGGTTTAACTGATGATATAATGTCCTTTCAAGCAGAGCGGGATCTCATGTGCACCTAGATAGGTCTTTAAAAGATGCAGAGAATTGGGGTAATCTCTTTAAAAACCCAAGAATTGCAATTTGTGCGGTGGCTCAAGCAATCTCTTTGGGCCATGTGGTTTTCAAATATGGACTTGCGATTGATACTGAGTGCAATTTAGCCAGCTTATCCCTTTCCCTGCCGGCACAAAAAAAGGCCTTACAGTCCGTCCCAGCAAAAATTAACTTTGTTTAGGTGGTTTTAAATTATTCCCTACTTTGAGGGACTGGTCGGTCCTATCACCCTTATGCTAAGAAGAACATCGCCTTAGAATGGAAAACAAAGGAAGATAAAGATCAACAAGATCAAGAAAGAGATTTGCCTTTGCTCCAACGCTCATCAAGCCGATTACTCACATGATTTCAATCCTTTATGCGTATGTGTTGATGTAACATTGTTGCTTGTCCTAACATCGGAAACAACAAGGCTGGAACCCTTGTCCTTCTTCAGCCAGATGCTGACGATTAATAAATTGGAAATAAGTCACACGAGAAGTAGGTCTTCTCCAGCATGCGCGAGCTCAAGAAATTCCAAGAATGCTGCCACAAATCATATCATTTTGTAGTCTCCCACTCATAGTCGAGACTACATCAGGGAAAGCCAAATCATGAGAAAGAATGCGATGCGTGACAAAAATCATGGAATATGATGTGACTATTAAGGCCACAAAGTTTGTAAGAGGCAGTGCACTTTTGCAAAGCAGATTGCCGAGGATGGCAGAGTGAACCGAGGCTTCTTTATTTCTGGATGAAGACCTCCCGTGTGTAGAACTGACATAATAAGACTCCTGGCACGTGTGCTTGGATGAGGACATGATCACATCCTTTCCGAAGGTGCATCCCTCCCGTTTGAACACAGCAAAGAGAAGGCCATCGAGGTTTGCAATCCTATTCCTGTATGCTCTGATTGATGGACTTCCTCTTTCACCGAAATCTAGATGGTGTGCTGTTAATATGTTACTCAATGACCACAAAATGAAAAAGGAGCAAAATTTCATGATGGATTCTCTGGTGGACACGTCTTCTGCAAAAACTACAACAATGAAGATCATAATGACAGGTAAATCTTTTGGCCTACCTTGTTTTTAATGCACTATAGGTGGGGTCATAAAATACATGCAAGAATGTTCTTTCTTTCTTTTCAGGCAAGAAAATATTGCACTGCTTTTCCCTCTCCAACCAAAATCCCAAGTGGGATCAACCTTTGCGGCAATGGGGTCTCGACTTCATAGGCCATGATCAATCCGCCTTCAAGCACTGACATTAAATGTGCTGACACTATAGATTACGTCCTAGATGGACAAAAGTTGTCGCCGCTTAAGGATCAACTGAGGCAGTCCATCCTTGACTTTTTCTCGAAGTTTTGTCAAAGGGTTTGGCGTTCCTCATACCATTAATCTCTGATAATGCAAACGGGCCTTCCTTTGTGCTAATCACTTGTTTGGGCACTAAATTGGGCATTTTACGACCACCTGAAAACCTCTCCAACTATACCACTCAGGCAACTATCTGGCATAATCACAAACAGAAAACCTATTGAGAATCACAGAGCACAATGAGAATTAGCCAAAGATGTGTCTATACTAAGGTCGTGTGCCTCAGGCAAATAAGAATCATAGTAAAAAAGGAATAGGAACTTCACCCCTTACAAGTTTGTCTATGGTAAGGAGCGGCCCTTCCTTTGATGCTAGAACTAAAATCATGGCACTTGCCTGCATTGGAATTTAGGACGGCGGATCTAGAGAGAAATCATAAGAAGAGTTGGTTCATCTTGAAGACGCTCAGAACTTTGCTATGATCAAAGTTAGAACAACTTCAACAAGCAACAAAGAAATGGTTTGACAGAAAGGCAGGCTTAAGCTTTCAAAAGTTTGAGGACCTGGTTCAATGGATGTTGACAAGCACCAGGGTGCACATTCAAAATTTGATGCGCTTTTGGCGTGGCCCATCAATCTCAAGTCCTCCAAAAGAAGCTAACTCGTTCGAGTTAAGCATCCAATGGAAAGTGCGTTTGTACATCCTAGTAAACCATGATCTATCTCAACCTTCCATTAGGTTTGCTACAATCATG
This sequence comes from Taxus chinensis, assembly GCA_019776745.2. NCBI lineage: Eukaryota > Viridiplantae > Streptophyta > Pinopsida > Cupressales > Taxaceae > Taxus > Taxus chinensis. The sequence goes on along the minus strand of CM034152.1, from coordinate 737,036,389 downwards.
TGGTTTTATATAATTGAACTAGTTTCATTCCGTTCCTCCCGATGTTCTCCACGAACATTGTTTGTTTGTACAAGTTCTTTCCCCTCGTGTACTTCCGCTTTCCTCTGCGTGCGCTCTGTTGGTTTACTTCAGAATGTAGAGTCTTCTCTCACAATTGTGAGATTCATACAGAGTCATATATAGTTTTTAGTGTTTTTCATGATGCAACAAGTTTGACTCCATGTTGCCACAACGAATTCTAAGGCTAATGGCTACTCTTCATTATCAGAAAAATGGCCCCGAAACTCACCAAAACTGTTTATCCCAAATAGCTTCTCCTAGAGATTTGTGGAACTACTTGCATACACAATCCTGATCCCCCGCATTCTTCTATCTTCTTCTTCTTTCTTCTTCCATTTTCCCTTGCCGCGCGCCATTTTCTCTTTCTTTTTCTCTCTCTCCCCTCCCGTTGTGCACGTCCTTGCGCGCAACCTCCCGAGACTTTCCTCCAATGAGCCAGTCCCTGACATTCCTCTTTGCGCACAATAGCGCTCACCCCTCTTCGCCTCTTTCTTCTTTCCTTCCTCTCTTCCATTTATATTCCTTGTGGCCCGCACTCTCCCATGTTCCACCTTCTTTCTAGTCACTCGGCACACTTTCCAAAGTTAAATCCAAAGGGGCAAACCCAAACGAGCGCTAAGATTCCATGCGTCCATGAGCCCCAAAAGTTGCACCGACCACTGAAAAGTCTTTGACTCAACGGAGGGTACCAAGTGTCTTAAGGATGCACATTCAAAAGCGGGATCCAGGCCAGAGATTCAAACTTGTGCCAGCCCTCCCCGTAGCAAGTGGCCAACAGAGGTCAAATCCAAAAGCAAGAGCAGGCCAAAAAATGACTAAGTATAGAGTACAAGCGAAAGCCTCCAAGTGTCTCAACAACGCTATTTCAAGGATCAATTCTGGAGGCAGTCCCTAAAGAAGTGCCTAGCCTCCACGTGTCTTGGGTCGGATACAGTGCCTCCACCCGCGGAAAAGACTCAAGAAGAATACAAAGGACATAGGGAAACCTGCAGATGCTGCCACATGTCACATGGGCGTTATTCCAAGAGCGAAGGAAGGAGTCAAATCTCCAAGGTGCGCGAGGCTTCCACATGGACCCGGTACGACAAACTCTTTAAAATATTGCGCGCCCGCGATTTAAATATTCAAATGGCCATATCTTTTCAGTGGAAACTCAGATTTGGGCAGGAGAAGACTTTTTGGAAACGTCTCGACATCCTATATGCCTTGGAAACATAAAATATCATTTTTAATAGGATTTGGTGGGTGAAAAATGAAGAAACATCTATCAGGCCATTAAAGCAGAATCAACTTTCTTCAACCACCAGATCTGATTCGATTCGATTCGACATTCCTCCTCCTTTGAGGCATCGAACAAGTAATTGATGCATACATGACAGATTTGGGGTGGATTTGCAGGAGGTATTAACGATGGTGGTTGAGCTTTGAATTAGTTTTTCCCACTTCTCTCTCTCTTTCTTCCCTTTGTGCTAAATCTATAAAAGACAGGGTCAGGGTTCATTGTAAAAGGTTGGACACTCTGGATCCTTACGCATGTTGCTAAGGACTCCACATTTTCTATATTTTGAGTTGCAGACCTCCATGTTTGGCTCTTGCATGTGGATATCAGCCTCCTTATCATTGTAACAGTTCTATGCATTTTTGGAAGTAATAGAAGCATCTTTTATGAGATTCTATGTCCTAACGGTGTAATCGTT